>PVKE010039667.1:0-14889 GCA_004027555.1 Craseonycteris thonglongyai
CAGAGCTACAGTTATATATTGGAACATAGTTATACATAATTATACAATACACATATTTATGTAATGATATATTATTCATATACTATATAATATGTAACTAATATATATGAAATTAATATTATATTTATATATAGGGTTATATCTGTATACATATAGCTTACATGTATGCATATAACAATATATAATGTATATTTCTATATTATACAATATACATTCTGTTGTCCATAATAATATAACTATATGATACTGTACTAAAATTGAGTTTATTCATTCACACAACAGAAATTTTGGAGTAGAACAGAGATTGCACATGTTTTTTCTGTAAACAGCTAGATAGAACACATTTTAGGCTTTGAAGGGCTTATAATCTCTGTTGGAACCATTTTATTCTACAGTTCTATAATTCACAAATGAACAAGTGTGTCTGTGCTCTAACAAAACTGCAACTTTTTCTGTAACCATGAAGTCTCTATATGACCCAGCCTCTTGTCTGCTCATGTCTTCATTGAATGCTTGCTTGCTCGTAGGCACAAGGACTCCATGTCTATGGCCACCAGCACGGAGCTTAGTATTTATTTATACCTGGAATTCTCTTTTCCCAGATATCTCTGTGACTTACTTTATGACCACCTTCAAGATTTTGCTAAATATCACCTTGTGATGAGGCCTTTCTTACCATGTTATTTACTACCATGGTGTGTAATTTTGACATCTCCCCAGAAGCTTGTTTAATGTTTTATATTTTGAGCCATGGCACTGAGGTAGCTCAGTGGTTTGGAAGAGCGTAAACTCTGGACTAAAAATGTCTGGGTTGAATTCTGGTTCTTTTACTTGCTGACTATGAGACATTAGGCTTATTATTTACTCTCTATGCTCATTTTTCTTTGTCCATTAAATAAGCATACTAATAGTATATGATTCATGAAGCTACTTTAAATAGTTAACATATATTTAGCTTAATATATATAATGTCAATTTAGTATTGAATTAAGATTTCTAAAATAATAGAGGAATAAAAAGAAATAATCCAACAGAAGGCTGGGAAGGAAAAAAAGAAAAATATATAAAAAAGCAGAAAAAATACTTTGCAAAAATAAATTCATATCACTAACCAGTAATTGTAATCATTAGCTCCAATATATGTAAATGGATTAAATTCACCTATTAAAGAATAGACGGGTTAGATTTTTGAAAAAAAATACAGTTCTGAGCTGCTGAAAAAAGAAACATCAAGAATACTCACACACATACATGTACACACACAAATATACATATACACACAGATTGTGTAAGAAATGACGGCAGAAGGTATATTTTGCAAACACTAGCCAAAAAAAAGCTGAGGTATCATGCTAATTTTAGACAAAATATAAGTTAAGGTAAATTCCATTAAAAGAGGGAAAACAGTACATAAAAATAAGTACGGCTCCATGAAAAAGATAAAATAATAATGAACTTATATGGACCTGTTTTTGTCTGTGTTGCTATAGCAGAATGTGACAGGCTGGGTGGCTTGTATATGACACACATTAATGTCTCACAGTTCTAGAGGCTAGAAGTCTTTAATCAGCATGCCAGCATGGTTCATTGCAGAGCCCTCTTTTAAAGTGCAGACTTCTTGTATCTTCATGTGGCAGATGGGGCTAGGGAGCCTTGAGGGTCTCTTTTATAAGGGTACGAATCTCATTCATGAGATCTCCATGCTCATAACTTAAGCACCCCCCAAAGACGCCATCTCCTAATACCAACACAATGGGTGTTAGGATTTCAGCATGTGAATGTGTGTGTGTGTGTGGGGTGGGGGTGGGGGCGGGGGGGACACAAACATTCAGATCATAGCAGTCCCTAAGATACATACACTATGATTTTTATTGTAGCACTACTTATAATAACAACAAAAGATGGCATTTTAACATTAAAAATCATGAGATATGAAAATACACAAATTGAGAATATAACTTATATGTCACATTTGTAAAATATACACATAAGTTTATATTTGCAAAGAAAAAGAAACTAGAAAGATATTCATCAAACACTGTACAGTAGTTGGTATTTCTGGATGGTAGAATTTCAGGTAATGCTAATTTTTGAATTTTTTTCTTTAATGAATGTTTTTTTTAATTTTATATAATGGATATTATTACATAAATATTTTAAAATCAGGAAAATAAATATTTTTTATTAAGCATTTTACCAGTAAAACATATTTAAATTACTCGTACATGTATTATGACACCAATATTGATATTTGTCTTCTTTAATCTTGAAGAAACTGGCTATTACAATGTTTGCAAAACAGCTATTGATAATGATAATTCAATGTTGATCACATTCAGATGTTTCTATTTCTTGTTACCTCTAACCTGAGTTTCAGTATAGCAATTTTATTTTTTGGTATATCTTATTTCTTTCCAGGGTTACCTTAAACCATCTCACCACTCAACAACTCCAAGCTCTCAGCTTCCACACTTCAAATTTATAGGAATAAGGGCATATTATTTATATTTTTTCATGTACATTTTAAACATTTGGGATAATATGAAAACTCCAGGCTCTCATCATCATTCATTTAAATTGTTTTGCACAATGCCACAGTAGAAATGGTTTGAGAAGGAATAATATGAATTTCAATTGTTACATTTTAAAGTTTTAACCAGAAAAGTCTGGCCATTATTTCTTAAATCTATGTTCTAAAGGCCACTGTGTTGTCATACTGAAGGGCAATTGTCTGCACCCACTGGTGATGCTTCCTTAGATTCCTTAGTTACTTCAACTAAGGTGCTCTCCTAGGCTTGTGTTCTTTCTCTCTCTTCCTCTCTCTCCCTCTCTTCCTCTCTTCCTCTCTCCCTCTTTCCCATCCCTGTTCTTAAGCTATGGGTTACACTTGAGCTAAGGAAAAGAGACAAACATTAAGTTGTAGATAGAGGGGAAGCCGGGATGGCTTAGTGGGTTAAGCGCTCACTTTGCAGCGCTGGGGACTGAGGATCGAATCCCGGCCCCGGCCCCGGCCCGTGCGGACCCATATGCTGAACTGGGAGCTCCACCAGTTCAGTTCTCTCTGTCTCTGTATCTCTCTGTCAAAAACAATAAAAATAAAATAAATAAGTAAATAAATAAATGGCAAAAAAAAAAAGTTGTAGATAGAATTAGAATTTTGATTTACACTATATTTTAGTTTTTAACATGTAAAAGTGACTGAAAAGTTTTGAGTCTTCCCAAAATTCTGAGTTAAGAAAGGTTGATCCGAAAGACTATGTTTGAGTATGGTATTGGGGGGCTGGGGGGAGCTGTTTCCTATTTCCTGGTTATACCCTACTGAGTATAATTTGTGTAAATTACCAATTAAACTTTATTCCTAAAGTCTGAATTATTTACCATCAGCCCAATCAATCTAGGCGACAATCACTGTGCCCCGTGTAGGTCTTTGTTTCATGAGTGCTTCCAAGTGGACATGAGCTCTGAAGTCTCCTTTCCTACAGTCCGAAGGTAGCTAATACCCACTTTGTCCCCACCAAATGAGCTGCACTGCAGTCTTCAAAAGGCCAAAGTCCCATACATCTGATGTAACAAAAAAAAATTTACACTTAATTTAACATGTCTTACTAAGTCAATCCTTTTGTGCATTGTTCCTTCTTCTTAGGATGAATTACCACCCATAAAAATGGACTTGCAAATGATTGTCCCACCAGTTCTTCAGAAATATCCATATATATCTGCTTTCCAGATATAAATATAATTTAAGCTCAAACGGGAATTCCCACTACATAATTCAAAAGCAATACCTTATTAAGTTCTTAAAATAAGTATATATTTTTAAAGATTTATTTATTGTTTTTGACAGAGAGAGAGAGAGAGATACAGTCAGAGACAGAGAGAAGAGGGAGGGCCCAGAGCAGTCTCCATAGTTGCACATCATTGGTTTTTCCACATAGTTTCATTCCACAGGTAGGTGGGGCTGCACAGGGCAGGAAAATAAGTATTTTTAAACAAAGGAATTTACCAAAAAATAGTTTAATGCACATGATATGGCTAAAATTATAATTGGAAATAATTAAGCATTTAAATATATGCACCATATAAAATTATAAAACTCTTATACCATTAGGCAATATACCATATATAATTATTATTTTTTAACTTATGACTTTCTGAAATTGACACCAAGACCACCCTTTCAAAAAACATCAATAACACCAATTCTCTTTCAATTAATACCAACAACAAATATTATTTCCATTTTAAATGACTTTTTTTTTGTTCTTGGGACTAGCACCCAATACATTTTATTCCAAAACCTCCCATCCTGTAGATGTATGAAAGGTATTTAAAAGATCATTATCAGCAATGGGCTGCCCCAGGTCATACAGAGATACAGAGGCATAAGATTAGCATATGAAAGGCAAATGGGTGGTGTATGGAAGTTGTTAGGATGTACAGTTAAAAATACTTTCAGAATGAAAACCTATATCTCTCTTTTCAAAGAACATGCCTGGTGACACCTGCATTGTAATAGAAAAACTTGATTCTTTATTTAATATTCAACTTTGGGCACTTTATTTTACTGCTCATCGTCGATCCTCACAGTGTAAAAAAACGTTCTAGTCTGTCTTTCTACCCAGTCAGTTATTATTATTTATATTCACCAAATCCTCCTCAATAAATCTAAGTGTGTATATTTATGTCAGAATGTTAATAATTGGGTAGATTTATATATAGTATACATGCATGTGCAACAGTGTAACAGCTATGCCAGAAAAGACTGGTTTCCAAGTGTGACCTCTGAGGAATAGATAAGGAGAAAATTGAGTATTTTAAGTATATACTGTCCATAAGACTGAAGTATCATAAATAAATTACCTCATTTATTATAATTGCATAGTCTATGAAAATTATTAATATGTCCTCTTCTTCCTAATGAGGAAACTGAAATTCAGAGAGGTAAAAGTAATTTGCTAAAATGTACACACTAATTATAAAAATAAGATTTAAACCTAAGACCAGCTCCAAAGTTCTTACTTTTTAAATTATACAATATTCGTTCTCTTACATTTGTATTCAAATACAGTGTGGGATATGTATGTGTTTGCTTGAATAAATTTTTCCTTTAAAGACATTGTGAATACTAGCAGCTTGCACATACACAGACTGTGTGATCACAAAGGCTGAGAATATTATTAAATTGATTGTCTGAAAACACAAGACTTATGTAGCAAAACTATGTTGTTGTTCCATGATAATGAGTTAACTAGGGCAAATTCAACTAGTTTGGGGGTCTGTACCCTTGTTTATCATTCCAGCCATGGAGCTCCATTCTGGTTATACAACTAACTTTCATTCTTCAGTGCAGCTCTGGTCCATATAAACCAAATTTGTTTACAATAAACAGACTGAACAACCAGGAATATGCTTCAAAATTCATTGCTAGGTCAGTAATTAACACATAACAACATGTGCAAAATCCTTGTTTATCTTCCAGTCAACACATTCCTTTAGTTAATATTAAAAAAAAAACTTTAAGTTGTAGTCGTAACGGCATTAGATATTTTTTAAAGATTTTATTTCTATTTTATTGTTTGAAAGAAGGTGATGGGGAGAGAGGGAGAGGGAGAAAGAGAGGGAGAGGGAGAGAGAGAAAGAGGGAGAGAGTGAGCCCAGAGCAGTCTTCAGTTGCACTGCAGTTCAGCATATGTGGTTGCATGGGCCAGGGCAAGAAATCAAACCTGGGACCTCAAGACTGTGAGGTAAGTACTCAACCACTGAGCTATCCTGACATCCTCAGCATTAAATATTTTTGAGAAGGAAAGATGATATAAGTAAGTACTCCCTATTAACTCTTCTTCTCCCCAGACTTTATTGTGTAGATATTGGCATAATGTATACCTGGATGTTTAAAAAAATGGAAAGACAGATATATTCTTCTGCTTAAAAACAGTACAGTTATAATTACCTACATAATTTACATGTAGATTTTTAGCAACTGAATACATTTACAAACTGTTTTTGGTATTACAAAGCTCTTTCAGAATTAAGGCATTAAGTTGCTGGTTTCTGCTTTAATGAGTTTGGCACAGACTTTTGAGAGTCTGTCTAAAGAAAAACAAGAGGCCCTTAAAGGTTCTCAAAAATATCTCCCTTGGGGAAGCTGGGGTGGCTCAGTGGGTTGAGTGCTCACTTTGAAGCCCTGGGGACTGAGGATCAAATTCCGGCCCCAGCCTGTGCAGACTGATATGCTGAACTGGGGAGTGCCCCCAGTTTGGCTCTCACTAGAGTGAGACCCTTGCCCAGTCCCTGCCCTGTGCAGCCCCACGCTCACTTGTGGAATGAACCTATGTGGAAAAACCAATGATATGCAACTATGGAGACTGGTCTAGGCACTCCCCCTTCTCTCTGTCTCTGTATCTCTTTCTTTCTCTCTCTCTATCAAAAAAACAATAAAAATAAATCTTAAAAAAAAATATCTCCCTTCAATTATGCCAATTAAAGATTATTGAGTTGTTAAGACCTTTCTTTGGACTACCAATCGTTCACATCTAAACACAAATGAACCAGTTAATTTTGATATGCTTATTACTATAGATTAGCAATAATAGAAGAAGAACAGTATAAGTAAAGTAGATAAACTTTGGGTGGAATATAAAACTGAAAGTAACAAAGACACAGAGACCTATGGACACACTCAATAGCTAGGTGATTGCCTGTGGGAAGGGGAGGAGGGGGGAGGGAGAGTGGGAGGGGAGGTGGGAGAGGACACCAGTATTATGGACACACTCAATGGTTTGGTGGTTACCTGGAGAGGGGGAAGGAGGGGGGGTGGAGAATTGTGGGGGGTGGTGGGAGTGGGCACCTGATATATGGTGATGCAAGGGGAGCTGATACTGGGTGATGGACACATAATACGATGCATGAATGATGTGATGTGGACTTGTACATCTGTAAACTATACAATTGTTACCAACCAATGTCACCTCATTAAATTTAACAATAAATAAAAAAATAAAAAATAATAAAAAACTTTGGGGAAGGAAGGCCTTAGTAGGGTCTCAAAATGGGCACTGTATGAGAACAGTGACCAATTTGTGGATGGAGAAAACTGGAAAAATGCCGATACAGAACAGAAGAGAGAAAGAGAACTAAGACGATGCTCAACATAAACCCAGCCTCCTCGCAATTTCTACAGGGGTAAATCTTGATGCTGTCCCCAAGATGACATCTTTGAAATCACCATACTGGCTGTCATATTTTGTTGGTCTGACATCATTCTTCACTCTGCCTGATTTAGTCCTGTCAGGTGAGGAGTAAAACTTTACAGTCAATATCTCTGTATAGAAATAGAGGTATTGAAATTTTCTCTCAGTCCTTTTTTCAGTTCACAATTATAAGAAACACATTATCTGTCTGTTAATAAATAATGAGAAAAACTGTCTTTAGTATAAATGCAAGTTAGGTTGGAAGAGACATCTTGTGTCTCTTAACTGAAATAGAATTCTCCACATTGAAAAAGGAACAGTGAGTGTAAATTAAAAAGATCATGAAAATTAAAAATGTGATTACTGAAATAAAAATTTAATGGAGAATTAAATGATAAAATGGAGACCATCTCCCCAATATTGGAACTATTAGAAAGAGGTGAAAATGAAAGAGAAAAGATAAAAAGTAAAAATAATTAGAAGACCAATTCATATCATCAAGAATATAATTAATAGAAATTCCATAAAAAGAATAAAGCAAAAAAAGAGAGGGAATTATTATTTAAGCAATAAAACCGAAATGGAAGTAAAAAACAAAAACAAAAAAAAAAAAAGAAAGAAAAAGAAAAACAGATGCAAAGGTAGACAGAGTCATTAAATAAATTTAGTTAAACACACACATAACACCACATTATGAAACTGCAGCACACCAAGAATGAGGAGCACCTCCTAAAAACTTCCAGAGCAGTTAAATGTTCACTTACAACGTTTTGTATGAAAAGTCTCATCACTGGACCTGGTAGACATAGAGCGATCCCTTCAAAATTCCAAGGTAACACTTTTTCATTCTAGACGTCCAAAAGTTAGAAAATTATCAATCCTCTTGATGATAACATTGAGACATTTTCACACATGCAGGGACTCAAAAAATTTGTCTCCACACTCTTTTTTGCAGGGCACTAATGAAGGCAATGTTTTCCAGATCAATGAAGGTCTCAATTAAGAAAAAGTACAGCAGACACATTGTAATAGCCAACCTTTTCATCTTCCTGCTTTTTATTTTTTAAAAGGGGTGTGTCTACCTCTCTCTCAGATGATCTTGGAATGGTGATCCTAGCTCCTACCTCATGGGGTCAATTTTGATTACCGGTACTTAAAACAGTTGTTCTAATTCCATTATCCTTTACAATAATCTGTTTAGGAGTGAGATGAGAGAAGTCTACACAATGTCTCCTAGGTAAAGTTCTGTTAATACTGAAATTAAAATAAAATTATAAAGAAGCTCTGTATGTTTCCATGTCTCTGTATGATGCTTAGAATTTTGGCAGCGATGTTGTCACACTGACAGCAGCAAGACAGTTGGACAAAGATGATTACTGAGGATGGCAGAGCAGAAAGGTGGAAAGTAATTACATTCTTGTTTTCATTGAGTTGCTAAATTAAACAATCCTGAAATCACTACATCTCAGGCCTCCTTTTGTGTGAGGTGATTGCCTTGATAATTACTTAAGTCATCAGGGTATGATTTTCTGCTACTGAAAGTCTAAATTTATTCTAGTGATATTAATACAAAGATAAAGGCATGAGACTCATGAAATTGCAGGTTAAAATATGGAGGAAAAAAACCCTCAAGATAATAGTTATGTAATAGATGCAAACAGGAACAGAAAACATTCAGAAGAGAGCCTCTAGAGAAAAGGGAAGGTTAATAGAATGTTTTATTGGTAGAGATTAAAAAATGAAAATATGGTAAATCAAATAGTGCAAGGAAAGGAAACAAGCAAGAGAATCTCAAGAAAAACAACTATGCACACACACAAAAGCTCATGGCAGGCCCGTGGTTATGCAAAAAGCAAGATTTTGCTATTCAACATAATGTAAACACAGCTTTTCTCTTAAATTTTTAGAATTAACTTATGGAAAAAATAAATTACTTACTTTTGGTTACAGAGCATACTACAGATATTACTAACATTAACAATTTAAATGTTTAGAAAAAATATTTTAACATAGAAAAGATGGAAAAAAATTTTAGAACGTTGCAATCCTTATCATATGTATTAAAAACTATAAATACATTATCTAATATAAATGGAGGAAAACAGTCATTCAAATGTACAAATGTATGAAAATTTATGTAATATCTAATTCTAATCTCGATAGAAAATTCCCACCTGAGGGCCTTTGCCTTTGCTGTTTCTACTGTCTGGAATGAACTACCCAGATTTCCATATGAATTTTCTATCTATAGTGTTTCAAACTGTATTTATAATATTACAATACTCTGTGTTTCCATTTTTTAACCACTGACACTTGTCTTCCTAGTGTTAGTTCTGTGACTTTCCCCAAACTCACAGAGCTCTGCTGAGTGCAACAATTCTCCTGCCCCTGCAGGGCTCCTGCCCCTGCAGGGCTCCTGCCCCTGCAGGGCTCCTGCCCCTGCAGGTGCTGTCATCCTCCAGGTGAGGTGAGACAGAATCCGGCCCTAGGGCAAAGCACTCACAGGCTAGGAGGGTGGAGCCATTCGCCATGAGTCTCCCACTTCTTGGGAGAGTAGCCTCAAGTTCCCAAGACTCCTTTCACTCTCACCGGGCCACACCACCTACTCCTTTTCCTTTGTGGTTAACTTAACCTAGGCATCTGAACTATGTCATTTCCACCAGTTCTCCACATGAACTGGAGACAGAAACTGGTCCTTGGGCAATGCATCAAAAGACTGGGTTATGGGAGGCCGGCTCCACTCCTTCTTTCCCAAATGCTGAGCTGTGCATTCTTAGGGCGGGGCCCACGCAGGAAAAGTGAGATTGCTTCTTTTGTTGTTGTTTTTATTGTTAAATTTATTAGGGTGACATTGGTTAGTACAAATTACATAAGATCCAGCTGCACAATTCTACAGTATCTCATCTATTTATTGCAATATGTGTTCGCTTGCTTCTTTTAATAATTTCAGTGTGGCTGTTCTTGGTTTTGTGCATATCTGTAGTATGACAAATTTAACTGGATTCGTGTTCTCATAAAGTTATTTTGGTCCAGGTATTATTATTAAATTGGTGCTTCTGTTGGGGGCAAATAGGGGCTAGGACTTTGTATTTTTACATCTTTGTGTAGACTTTCATATTATGAACTCCATCTATAAATGTGCATTTTATAATTTTTTAAATCCCTAGTTAATTTCTTTAACTATAAAAACAAATAAATAGAATTATTTTAATATATTGTTAAAAGTCTAGTAATTGTGATTCAAGACCCTATGATTTGTAGGGTTCTTCTCTTTAGCTTCAGTTTACTTACATTTTGAGGCACTTTTTAATGTAAATATTGCTTAAATAAGAGTGTTAACATTGAGATAAAAACTACTTAAAATTTGGGAGGCAATTTTTTGTTACTTAAGCACCTACTTTAGTTTAAGTCTATCTAATAGAGTTACTATTGTTATAATATTTACTTGTATGAGTTATGACAATAAAATTAAAGCTTTACTTATTAAAACTGAACTTACTGAACAATCCAAATGAGTACCAACATCCAAACAACTCACCTGGTAAGGCTAAATACATATGCCAATGATACTGCAACCATTTTTGGAAATCCTTCTTTGAAATATTCTTCCAAGTCAACCTAGGAAACTGTATTTATCATTTATCATTTTATGGTTTCATATTTTATTTGTAAATCAAAATTCCACATCTAGCAAACATTAAATGAGATGCAGAAAACTACTGCCACTGCCTTGAAGTATAGACTCAAAGGCAGCACAGATGACATGGATAAATGTGCATCAGACAGATGGAGCGCAATAGGTGGTCATTATACCTGGAACAGTTCAAGGAACAGATGGCATTTGTGTGTGTTTTTGAACAAGAATGAAAAGACACATTTATCTTACTTGAAATGATCATCCAGAAAGATACAGAGAGACAGAAAATCACCTTAAAAATTATGTGGTTAGCAAACAATGAGGATAAGTATATTTCATGTGTTACAAAAGGAAAGATCACATTTTCTTTCAATTAAAAATGCTACAATCTAAAGAAGGTTGATTCAAAGTTCAAATCAAAATACAGAAAATACATATTTTGAGATTATATAGATCTTAATTTTTTTTTACTAGCCCAAGTACACAACCACACATTTATGTCCAGCTTATGGTAGAACCTTTTATGTTTCAGAATGCTGCTTGCTTAGTATTTGAAAACTCTTTGTCCTCTCAGTCTCCCTGGGTTACCTAAGAAACAGAAATTAATATAACAAACTAATTGCTCTAAGGTAGTAAAGATGTATAGTGGAGTGCTGTTTCTCCTTAAACACCTTTCAGAACCAATGGAAATAATAACATATCTTCTTTTTATATGATTTATTTTATTGTTTTTGAGAGAACATGAGAGAAATTGAAAAAGAGAGAGAGAAGAGGGGAGGGCCCAGAGTAGTCTCTATAATTGAACATCTTTAATGTGACACAGTTTCATTCCACACAGGTGGGTGTGGAGCTGTGCAGGGTGGGAGCTGAACTGGGGGCCTCCTGCATGGGGGAATGAGAAACTTCACCATCAAGCCATCTCAGTGGTTACTAGTTGTGCTGTAATTCTGCCTATGGGCCAGGAACTGAACCCTGGACCTCACGATTTCGAGGCAAATGCTCAACCATTGAGTTATCCAGACATCCCCAAAATATCTTTTTTTATGCCAAAGAACTTGTACATATAATTGAAAGTTATTCTTCAGAGTCTCCTTCTCCTTGGAAAACTACAGTGTATACACATTCCAAGAAGGCTGTCAGTTGTCAACATATTTTTGGGACTTCTTTTGCCATTGCTTTTATATAAGTTCTGAGGGAAAAAAACACATAATTTTATATTTATAAGAATTTGACATGGATTCTGGGGATTCAGGCTTGAGTTTTAATCCTCTTTCTATGCTTATTATAACCATGGAACATTGGGCAAATATTACTCAAACTCTCAAAGCCTAATTTTCTCATTTATGAAATCATAGTAATAATGTTTCTAATATTTGAGCCAAAAATTATGATACCAGAAGATGAAGAACAAGAAGTAAATCTTATGTGGTTTTTTGTTTGTTTGTTTTCTGTTTCTTGTTGTTTTTCTTATTCAAAGACTAACAGAGCACACAATACATTAGTATGCATTCAATAGATCTTTACTTACTTTATAACTGATGGTTACTGGAATAAGAATTTGTATATTTTTTAAGGTTGCAAGAGGGTTTAGAAAAAACATTCTTTTAAAAAAGAAAATATGTGAAAGGTAAAAAGAGGGTGTTTTAGAGAAATAAAGAGGAACACATGAGGAAATTGAAAAGGAGATAAGATAGCTTATTCAAGTCCCAAAAACACGTGAACACATTAAGCCCTCAGAACACGGTATAATATTTTTAGATCAGGAAGAAAATGAGAGACCAAGTCAGAAAGATTCCTATGTCCAGAGTGAAATACAAGTAAAACATTAATTTCAGAGCTCAAGTCTTATGAATATATTGAGACTACTATGTATGGAGAATGTAAGTATGAATTCAGCTGTCCATATGCACTGAGAAACAGCAGAAGGCAGTCTATACAGAGTAAGAATGAAGCTGTCCTGCTTGAGGAGCCACCAGGAGAGACCTCATGGCCTTTAGAGATGGAGAGAGGAACCCCAGGGTGTCCCTGTCTAGCTCCTGGCTCCAGGCCGTCCTGAGGACCACCTATACTTCTGGCTGGTCAGTCCCACAAAGCAACTCTGTATCCTTTCAGTATTTTTCTAGTTTTAGTTACACTAATTGTAATGGGTTGCTGTTCTTTGCAACCAGACTCTCCAGACTGTGACAAAAAGACTCATAGAATGCTAACTTATCAGAATTTGTAACACACTTTTGGATTCAGACATACTTGAGTTTTAATCAGGATCTACCAGATATTATTTTCCTAAGAACAAATCCAGGATAATACTATTTCCCATGGTTCCAGGTAATAAGGCTGGAGAAGGAGGCAAAGGCCTTATCCTTAAAAGGCCATATCCATAGAGAAGTCAAGCAAGGTAAGGTCAGAAAACCCTGTATTAACTTTAACAAAAATAAAGAAAGAAGGAAAGGGGGGAGGAGGGGAGGAAGGAAGGAAGAAACTAATGAAGGAAGGAAGGAAGGAAGGAAGGGGGGGAAGCTGGGATGGCTCAGCAGGTTGAGCATTTGTCTTGCAGCCCCAGGGCCCGAGGATCAAATCCCAGCCCTGGCCCATGCAAACCCATATACTGAGCTGGGGTGTGGCCCCAGTTTGGTTCTCGCTGGGGCAAGCTTCCCATGTGGAGGCTCCAGGTTCAGCCCACAGCTCACAGGGGGTATGCCTCGAATGCAGGCAGCCCCCAGCCCAGTTCCCACCCTGCAGAACCCCTGCCCACCTGTGTGCAATAAAACTCTGTCAAAAAACTGATGATGTGTAGCTATGAAGACTGTTCTGGGCCCTCCCTCTTCCCTCTGTCTGTCTCTCCCTTTCTGTCAAAAACAATAAAAATAAATAGAGAGAGAGAGTGTGAGAGAGAGAGAGAGAAAGAGAGAGAGAGAGAGAAAGAAAGAGAAAGAAAGAGAGAGGGAGAGAAAGAAAATAGGAAGGGAGGAAAGGAAAGGGAAGGGAGAGAGAGAGAGAGAATGGGAGAGAGGGAAAGGGAAGGGAAGGGAAGAAGAAGGGGAGGAAAAGAGTGAAGTAGTTAATGAGTAACCTTATAAAGAGCTATCTTGGTGATAGTGAAGGCAGAAATCAAGTTTTCCTTTGAAGAGTGAAAGTAATAGCGTGGTAGCTGGCACAGCATACGTGTGTTGTTTGATTCTTAGTGTATTAAATTATTTAATACAGAATTATATGAGTGTTTAAACCCTGATGGTAGAAGATAAACTCCAAAGAGTTCTCTCATTTTGTTGGGCAAAGAAAATTTTAGTGTTGATATTAGGTTTATAGGTTTTTGGGCAATATTTTGAAAATGTTTGATTCAATGACTCTGTTTTCTTTGTGAAGTAAAAGACAATATAATTTGCCCAAAATATAAAGGTGCTGTCTGAGAAGAGAATAAAACAATTAAAATGTCACGTGTGGGAAATATAGATTTGACAGGGAAACGTAAAATTTCTAATACACAAGATTCAATCCCCAAGGTCTGAGGAATTTTCAAAAATGGGCTGGGAGGCTGGAGGGAGTTGAAGAAATAAGAGAACCAGTACATTGTGGTTGGTTGGTTGGTTGGTTTTTGAAAGGGAACATAGGAGAAAAAAGAGAGTGCAAAGAATGAGGCATCTGACTTACTGCATGAGATCTGAGGAGAAATACCGTAGCCATTCTGCTCTGTGCCAGGTGGTACCGTTCTCCATTAGAGCAATTTTAGTAAATAATCAACAACATTTCAGGAGAAAAATATTAAAGGGATAAGAGTCAGCATGTCAGTATATTCACCATAGAAATTCAGCTTAAGGGGAAGGACTGGAGTGATGATGTTTAGTGGGAAAGAAGAAATGGAATCTATGGGTGAAAGATTTGCCTTTGAGAGAGTGCAGACAGCTCTGTAGTAATGAGGTAGGGAGAGGAGAAGTATAAGAGGACAGAAGCTAAGACGGGGAAGATGTGCTTGTGTGAGGCAGTTTTTTAAAATTTTCTTCTGATAGCTTCAGTATTTTCAATATGAATAAGAAAGCAGGATCATTAGCTGGAGTAAAGATTGTG
>PVKE010039668.1:0-14918 GCA_004027555.1 Craseonycteris thonglongyai
AGGAGCCAACTTATATAATACTGATATTTGTCATCCATGATGATTTGAGAGAATAAATATCAAGGGAAAGTAGAGGGATAAAATAATAAAAATAATCAACATTACTGAGAATTTTCTACGTGCTGGGCAAGATTCTAAATATTTTTTAGTAATGCATGTAATCTTCACAATGCCCTTTATAAGATACCATTATCCCCATTTTACAGATGTGCTGTCCAAGGCACAGAAAGACTAAGTAAATTGCTCTAGGTCACATAGCTACTGAGTGGAAAGTGCAAGTTTCATGCCCAGGCACCTGGCTGCAGTCTGGATTCCCCAATCCTAAAGTGGGTTTCTCAAAAAGCCTCCCTCAAACATAGGGACCAAGGGAAGCCCCCATATTGAAAAGGAGGAGGAAGGGCAGCCAGCCATGGAGCTTCAGAAGGATGAACACCCAGAGAAGGGAGAGCAGTGGAAGAAAAATGTGTCCAGAAAACCAAGGGAAACCATTTTTTTTCTGAACATCAGGATATTTCCTTCTGGAGTTTCCATCCAGAGAGTATTTCTGGGACATGAAAACTGAGTGTTGCAGATTGGGTCCATGGAGGGGATAAGACAGTCAGTCACTGGATATATTTTTGATGGTCAAGCCTGTAGGAGTTTCTGATGTTGAATAAATAATGTGAACACACAGCTCTACTGTAAAGCCTAAGGTTATTTCTTTTATATTCTTTACAAATGCGACACTTCTAAGGTACTGCCAGGATAGAAATCATCTCTGGCTTAAATTCTTCTGAGGGAAAACTGTTTTTGTAGAGGTGTCACGGGGTCTGATTAATGCAAATCTTGTTAAGAATTCCAAGAAAAGTCATTTCAAAATACCACAGAATATCTACATCATATTTGAAATGTTTGATACACATATTTTATGTTCACACAAGTAGTTCTTATACTCAGGTTCTCTCACCCATTCTTCCCAACAGATACACACAAATCCATGCCAAAAGAAAGAGCAATATTTCATAAAATAATTTTAAGTATTTGAATTAGTGATCAATAAAACCAATGATGTACAACTATGGAGACTGTACTGGGCCCTCCCCTTTCTCTCTGTCTCTGTGTATCTCTCTCTCTCACTCTCTCTGTAAAAAACAATAAAAATAAATCTTAAAAATAAATAAATAAATAAATAAAAATAAATGAATTAGTGATCAACATGAAGAAAGACTGATGTACAGGTTTAAGCAGTAAAAACAAACCGAGTGCAGTTTGTATTGTGGTCAACGCTTTCTAAATAGACGTTTATAAATTCTCAGTATCTGGGGAGCCAACACTTAGCCTGAAACAAACATGAATAATGGATAAGGCTTTCTTGTACCTCATGGCCTTTTAATAATGCAGAAATACCAAAATCCTAGTTATAGGTGAGTGGTCTATACCACTTATCAGAGACAATTAGTTAAGTGCAGCCAACACTGGCTCACACACACAGTTGAATTGGATCCTGGGGGCCCATAAACTCAGAAAGGCCCTTTATTACCTCAATTCTGCCTTTTTGGCACACTGCCTGCTAAAGTTCCCTATCACTTTCTCTCCTGTGTCCCTACTTCTCTCATCTCTGTTATCCATAGATATTACCTTTTGTATCACTTCTTCCAAATACCTCCCTTTTCAGATGGACCCAATCCTCATACTATTCCTATATCAGTAGTTCTCTATCCCACACATGTAGGAATCAGATGGAGAGCTTTAAAACAGACTCACTCTAGGACCCTAACCCAAAGGCTCTGATCTGATTGGTCTGTGCATGGGTGTGTGTGTGTGTGTGTGTGTGTGTGTGTGTGTGTGTGACCTGCTAAGATCTTCACCTGGGAACCACCCTCTTTCTGACCACAATCATGTGACCTTCATGGTTCACACACAAGACACGTGCAAGCTGCTCTGTTCTTAAGTAAGAACTCCCTCGACTTTTTGTGGTCTCCTGCTCCACAAACCTTCATCTGCTCTTACCCATATCTACAGGGAACTCACTCCCATTGTGAAACCTCCCAGCTGAAGCTGCTTTGTGTTTTTCTCATTTCCAAAGCTAAAGATGACCTCCACTGGTCAAGCGTTCTACTTCTACTGCCAGGCTGTTGAGTGGCTCTACAAAAATCATAAATTTCTAGGGGAATCTATTATACTCTCAAGCTATCTGCCCTAAACTATGCTTTCCCTATTTCTTCACAATCCTTTCGTTTCTCTTCTTGACTCATTAGGTTTCACAGAGCACTTCTTCCAAGTCCTTCCTGCTCTCCTGAAGTCCCTGATTGTGTCATGGCCCCTTCATGCTTTACAATGACCTAACTTCTATGGTACCTTCTATGGTACCATGCAAGGGACGATCCTCAGCCACCACCCTTTACCCTGGAAACCTTTGTTTTAGCCTCTTGTCACCTAGTCTGGGCTCTGATGGAAAGGAGCTCTGCTTCCTTATTTGTACTTTAACCCAACTTCCTCCATTTCCAGTATAGCAAATGATGCCCAGAGTGGGTCTCCCCTAGGCTGGCCAGACATAACTGTTTCAAACAGGACAGAAAGCAACAGTACTGTCCCATTTTCAATGGAACATATAGTCAGCTGACTGACTCCTTAAATTCAGCCCAGGGAGACGAGGCTGATCATATGTACCATTTGAAACAGGACAGTACTGTTGTTTTCTGTCCGGTTTAAAATGGGATATCTGGTCAGCCTACCCAAACTTGATATTTTCTTATAGTTACTGCTGTGTACTGGGGATTCTTTCTGAATTGCAGAAAGCTTCATCGTTGCACAAGGGCCGAGAGAGAAACCCTGTGGAGTATTCATTCTCAGGGCTCAGAACCACCTAGTCTGGAGAGCTAGTTGAGAAAGACAACATCTAGAGCTGAACAGAGCAAGAATATTAATTCACACTTATTATCATATGTGCTTATGTTGCCCACGTGGGTGGGTGGAGGAGGGAAGTGGGGAAGGACACCACCACAGGAGTCTCAAACAACTCTGATGCATTCTTTTCTTTCCCACCAACCTCCTTGAGTTCAGCAGCTTTCCTCACAATTTATCTGAGTTGTGTTAAGCCTGAGGGCAAAAATCGTCACCTGAAACTTAAAAGGTATGGCCAGCTATTGGGAAGCATTGATGTCGAGTTAGAATGCCTGGTAGTGACTGCTGGAGTCAATGCTGCTGGGAGACAAAGAACTCTTTATACACCTTTGAGGTGGGTTTCTTCCTGTGCAGGTGCTTGAAGGAGCCATGGGAGCCATGTGCAAGCTGAGTTCACATAAAGAGCTAGAGATGCTAAGAATTCTGAAAGTAGTTTATGCTCAAAAAGAGAGGTCACATCGATTGAAAAGATTTTCTTTCCCTGCTCTTCAGGTGATTAAATTTAAAATATGGGTATTTTGCTTTTGTTATTTGCAAAGATTTAAATCCTAATGTAAACAGACCAGAAATACCAGAAAGCGAGGTTATATTTTAGGTAAGTTTAAAGCGAAACATACATCTACCTGGAAATGTTATTTCTGCCCCACAATCCTAATTGTGCGATTTATGAGTGTTTTCTTTCAGAATAAAGGGGTTTATTCTGCACTCTGAGATTCAGAATCTAAAAGAGGAGTAATTTGCTTACAGTCTGGGCAGTGTGATGTTTATTAGATTTCTGACAAATGTATAGGCAATAGAAACCAAGTAACATGTATAACCATATGCTGGCGTTCTTCATGTAGTCATCGGGCATGGAGCAGAGTTTTCCATTCACTTCTTCCGTTTTCACATAACCTACACTAGGCTAGAGTATGGTAACTCTGAAATATCATATTTTGTGAAAAAATAGGAGAAAATAAAAAACACTGAAAATTAAGATCAGTAGGAAATCTAGTTAAGAATTGTGGGATACTCAGTTTTGGGGGCTGCATTTGTAGACATTAAGGTAGCCTTCAAAAGGTTTCATTTTCATCTGCCACCTGGTGTCTTCCTGGCCAGGGTCCTTCTGATGCCCTCTCCATGGCAAATTGTGACCCTATTAAACCCAGAACATCTGAGGCCTGCTTCTCCTCCGCCTACTAAGACTGGCCTGCTTTGAATTGGTTCCATTAACTGTATCTTTTCTTTTGGTTCTTGCAAATAACCTCAAAAGCAGCCTGGCCTGTGTTTTATACTTTCAGAATTCTTCTGTCTATACTTACCATTAGGGTTAGGGGTGCTGATCCCTATGCTGTCAAAAACCCATGTATAACTTTTGACTCCCTAATATCTTCAGTTGTCCCTCAATATCCACAGTAGATTGGTTCCAGGATACCAGCAAATCCCAAAATTCGCAGATGTTCAAGTCCCTTCTATATAATACATAGACCAATGTATAAAGTCAGCTCTCTACTTCTGTGCATTCCTAAATGAGGATTGAAAATACTGTTTTCAATTTGTAATTGGTTGAATCTACAAACATGAAATCCAAGAATAAAGACGGCCAACAGTGTATTTATTTTAAAAAATAATCCACATTTTTTTCATGAATGAGACTCACACAATTCAAATCCATGTTATTCGAATTAGTATATCCATACATGTAACACATATATTAGATAATATTAACAAAAATACTGTTAAAGGTTACAAATGTATCTTCCCTGCTGAGTGTATGGAAGGATATGGTCTGATAGGAAAGCTTTATCAGGCTGGGTAACAACATTGGTTCTGCCACTCATCAGCTCCCTGGCCCCAGTCATTGAACTTGACCTCTTTGGACAGTCACTTGGTCTGAATCAGGAACCCTTAGCAGATTCAAGATCAAAGTTATTAAGCATTCTGGCACAAAATACTCAGTCAGTAATACTAATTACCTTTAGGTGGGTATTTAGATTATACTAGCCTTTTGAAGATAAAGTCTCAGTGAAAAAATTAATCTAATTGTGATCTAAATGTGGGATGAGTTTCAGGTTTGGTGGCAAGCTAGCTGGTGAACCTTTTAGGGGCTGGGATCTTTTGGGTGCCTCTAAATGAACTCCATCTTTATCATCTTCTCATGAGACATGGCTCTAGCCTAGCCATGTGTTTTAGAAATGACCTGCCATTTTGAATTTATTTTTTAAGAGAGAAAAAAGGAAAGAGAAAATAGAAGTTGTGGTGGGCAGAATAATGGCCCCCAAGGATATCTACCCACAATGTTCAGAACCTGTGAATGTGCGAACTTACACAGCACAGAAACTTTGCAGAATTCTCCCCTAGAGCCTTCAAGGAAGAAGGCAGCCCTACCAATGCCTTGATTTGAACTCAATGGGACATGTATCAGATTGTGACTACAGAACTGTAAGGTTATAAGTTTGTGTTGCTTAAAGTCTCTTAAGTGTGTGGCAATTTCTTACCGAAGAAATAGAAAGCCAATACTATCGAAGGAAAAAAAAAATAAAAATCATGTTAAGGGTGAAAAGAAATACAAGAAGACATCAGAAGTTCTAGAACAACCTAAAAGCCCTCCTATTCCTAATACATAGATGTGAAAGATTATTTTTTCCTTAGTAGTAAGAGTGTGCCCAGAGGTGGGCTAGTGACACAATCACTTCCCTGAGTGATACCCTTTGGCGTTTTGCTTCACAAGTGTCACAAACCATCCTGAGTAGGCAAACTAGAAGTGGCAGCTCCAACTAAGCATCCATGGTGGCAGCAGCTGTGGGAGCAGCAGGCAGCGCCCTAGAAACTGAGTGACTTGACTGGAAATGTTTGCTCATGGTCACCGGAGTCCAGCCGTGTTATTATTAGGGATGAAGTATGGCAGACAAACTCAGGGGGAGAGCGAAGCTCCCCAGCATGATCACGGGAAGAAAAAGGAGTATAGCCAGGCCAGATGCCAGCAGTGTTGACCAAAGCCAGGAAGGAAAGGCCGGCTGACAGTCAGATGTGCCCCACAGCCAGCTCTGCAGCCGGAGGAAGAGTCAGCACGTGGTGAGCTGAGAGCAGCCAGGCTGAAAGCTGGCAAGAAATGAGGAAGAAGGATGGCGCTCTCGCTGGCTGCTGCCTTGGAAGGGTACAGGCTCACAGCTGTGACAGCGCCCGTGGTAACAACCTTGGGAGCAAAGCGAGAAATTGCTCATCCCTAAATGACAAGGGCAGGATTCAACACAGGATGGAAGAACAAATCGGAGCAAAGCGGGTTCCATAAAACCTGATGGAAGATGTGATGTAAAAAGCACAAAAGAACACTAGTCAGTACAATCCGTGAAGGTTGGTATTTTGAGGTTAAGCATGCGTGGTATGTTGAACATTTGCCAGTTTGTTCCTTGTGCCTCCACAGCCCTGTGTCCATATGGCACAAGCATGGGACGGTGGGCACAGGTCTTGAATTGCACAGCTCAGCCTGTAGGACTTGATCCAGCGCCCTGAAAGCATGGAGCACTTGGGGGTCCCTCTCTGGGGAGCAATACAGACAGACCAAAGGGACACCCCCCCCCAAGTGCAAAGCTGCCCACTTCTTCATTCACTGCCCTTTGCACTCTCACTGCTGGGGGAGGGTAATCTTCGTGGTTTCCCCACAGTAACTGCCTCCCCCTGCTCAGGGTTCTGGTGCTGTCCCCAGGCTCCTGGGGAGCACTAAATACAGCCGAGTCAGAGCTGTTTCTGTCAAAAATAAGGAGTGCTCAGACAAATCACACTCAGACAATACTGAGCAAGAAGCAAGACAAAATAACACAAAGCCCTGATTTCACCTCTTCCAACTTTCTCTACCAGAAGAGATTCTAACGAGTTATGTGAGATTTAAGTTGAATCATTTGTGTCTTCCTTTCTCTAGCTGATAAGATTTCTAATAAAAAAATGAACGGGCTGATAGGAGAGATGTCTGAGGGAAGAAAAGACTGAGACCCAAACAGAGACAGAGAAGGAAGCTAAAGGCTAGATAGTTGGGGAAGCCAGGATGGCTCAGCAGGTTAAGCACTCGCTTTGCAGCCCTAGGGTCCAAGGATCAAGTACTGGCCCCAGCCCCTGCAGGCCCCCAGTTCAGTTCACACCGGGGCAAGCTTCCTGAAGCCCCTGGTTTGGCCCTCAGCTCACAAGGGCATGCTTCCCATGCTGGAGGCCCCCGGCCCAGTTCCTGCCCTGCTCGGCCCCTGCCCACCTGTGTGGAGTGAAACCATGTCGAAAAATGATGATGTACAACTATGGAGACTGCTCTGGGCTCCCCCTCTTCTCTCTGTCTTTCTGTCTTTGTCTTTCTCTCTGTCAAAAATAATAAAATAAATCTTAAAAAAACAAAAACAAAAAACAAAGACCTTAAAATGAATGCTGCATTTTTAGAAACTATGTATCAAAAAAAAATTTTTTTTAAGGCCAGATAGCACACAGGTAGGAGGACAGCACCTCTTGAGAAACTGGCAGCTCAGACAAATGCCTCTGAGGAAGAGGAAGAAGACACAACTCAAGAGCAGTGGTGTTAGGAAGCGAGTGCTTGAGCAAGACCACGATGGTCAGAGGACAAGTTTGAGCACCAAGTGTGGAGAACAGAGCCACCTCACACAGCTCTTGGTACAAGGTCACTGCTTGGCGCTTGGGCAGAGACTGATCACCTTCTTAAGCACACGCTCCAGTCACTTCAATGTATGCAGCTCTGTCACCTGGGGGCTCTCTTGTGCACTCTTTGTGAGACTGACCCTTAAGGGAAATCTGCCCAGGCAGGAAAGGAGCAGGAGGAGGGAAAACAAGAGGGCAGTGGAGGTGGATGCAAACCCTGGCAGCAATGCAGTGAAACGTTCTGGGGATAGGAAACCGGAGTGCAGGCATTTTCTAGCTCCTCTCAGTCACCTTGTCCTGTCAGCCCTTAATGAGGGAAGGGCCTATCAGCAGCTCAGCGCCTGGGAGAGCCCTGGGTACAGGCCAGAGGGGCTCCCTCTGTACACAGAGGCCTTTAAAACAGCTTGGATTTATTGTCGCTCTTAAGTGGCCCAGGCTAATGGCTTGGCATGGATAATGTCTTGCTTTAATTGGTTACTGTGAGAGCTGCTTGTTTGTGGAATTCCTTTTCTCTGCCTTTCGAGAAATTCCTCACAGGTTCCCTGAATCAATACAACCCACAGTCGGGACCACTGAGAAGCAGCCACTGGGCTGGGGAAGTAGCCATCTGACAGGATTGCTCAGAGCCCCGCAAGCATGAGGCTATGATGCACGGGGGCCTGCTCCTGGTGACATTACTAATGGGGTCCTTGTATGTGTCCTGATGGAGCAGTAAACTAGAGATACCTCTGTTGATAGTCAACCCCCGAGAGAATCTTTTGAAGGTTAGCTTAGAGGTGGAAATCTTTTCAAGGTTAACTCAGAGCGCTGGAAATGGAACTGACAAAGGAAGTCAGAAAGTGACTCCTTCTTCAGAAGAAGAACAAGCTCATCAGAGCACCAGGTAGAATGACCCAGAGCCAAATGAGGCTTGGTGGTGGGGTGCCGCCAGGAGGGAGGAGATTGCAAAGGAAAGTGACATTTCTATTTCTGAAAATAAAGAGCTGAGATGTTCCTAATTCCCATCATGGCATTTTTTTCCCCAAGGCCACGATATTTTTCTTACGTCTTCCTAGATCTTTGACCTTAAATATATTTTGTTCCTATTCTCTTCTAAGATGGGTGAAATAGCTAACAGTTGGGATCCAAAAGCAGCCTGTCAAGGAGCTGTCATAGAGCTGAGCACGCTACGTTGGGGTTGCATGTTTATACGCTGGTCTTCTTGTCGCGGTCAATGAGTGGTTTGAAGCAGGGACAGGGACCTACTTGTCTGTGTACCCCAGAGCCTGACATGGCTCTTGGCAGAGAACGTGTACTTCACTGATGTTGAACAAATGCTCCCAGGAAGATGAAGGAGAGAAAAGCATTTAACTGTGAAGCTGTATCTTATTGATTCGTGCATCTGTTTTTGTTTTTTTATATTCTCTACTTACCTGTATAATAGCCAAAATGATTACATGTGGAAGGAATTTCAAAAGTCAAGCTTTTCAAAAATACAAGTCACAATATTTTTAAGTGGGATCGGCTATAAAATATCCGAAATTATAATACTTAATTCATAGCAATATGGAATAAAAGCCTGATTAGGCTGTCAAGTGGGCTTGCTTCTTCTTCTGTTTTCTGACATCCAATTTATGCATGGGATTTGCTGTGCTGGACTAGTCATCTTTGACTCGTGTGGTTTTAGATGATTTTAGTTGTCAAGGAGTTGATTTATTGATTGATTTGCAATATCTTTACTTTGTACTTTAATATTTTTAATTTGTGCTTTGGTTATTGTCTTCTCCTTTAGTTAGTTGTTCCAAGTTGAACATCCTATCCTTGGTACAATGATACCAGTTGCTATTTTTCAGGAAAAAAATAATATTAAATTTAGGGTTGGTAAGGATCCTTCTTACTAAGTCATTTACTCCTGGGCTGATAGTTCCCAAAGGTGCTAGTGACAAGACAGCTTCCCAAGCCAGCAGATTCCAAATCAGAGTTCACACACCCCAAGCCCAATGAATCTATGGAGCAAAATAAGATGACGTTCTTTCTTCTGTGTTTGTCTTAGTTCATATTTTTTAATTTATATCTCATAATATATTATAATATATTAACATACTGATGTGTTAATATAGGTATATAATTTATAAAACAATATTCAAAATGCATGCTTGATTTTTAACCGATGGGCAGATACAATCACATATGTTTACAGACCTCCGCTCTAAGCATGGCCACTTCCTGATGAGCAGTTTATCTTTCACCCAGATGTATGCACAAAGGGGAGAAAAAGTCTCATTTCTCCCAGCTCTGTGTAGCAACTTCCTGTCATTCCAGTTGGTGGAGAGAGAGCTTAGGAATACGGACAGAGTGTGTTCTCTGGCCCAACTGTTAACTGTCTATAATGACAATTTATTTGAAACTTTCTCTCAAAAAAAAAAAAAGGCTCAAGCCAGGCCAGTCTCTTTTGCCCACTACAGAGAACTTTTTACCATGACTTGAAGTCCGTGCCAAAGCCAAGAGCTGAGCCTTACTTATTCTTGGGCTGTCTCCAACCCAGACATTGCACTCAAAACATTGTATTAGATTTCTTGACTTCAAGGTCATGACCAATAGGCAATTTATGGGGTTTTTTTCCCAATGATCTTCTCTGCCAAGAAAACTGACAATGCTCTCCATATCCTCTGGCAATCTACGTTGATTGTAGGAATGGGGTGTGGATTATAGTTGTTGGATAGAATTACCTCCCGGAATGCAATGCATCTTCTTTCAGGCATCCCAGGCAGATAATTTGGACATAATGAAGATCTATAGTAATCAGATAATTACTATTGATTGCTCTTTAGATGACTTGATGAGGTAATTAGGGTATACTGGAAAGAAGCTAGAACTGATTGATTGGCACAACTATAATCTTGAAGATTTTTAATTGTGTTTCTTTTCTTCTAATGGCATATAAACAAACATCATTTTAGCTTTAGAATTTGTCAGGTGCCAGGTTCACTGGGAACATCAGCTTTCTCTATTATGCTAACTAGACACTGAACATGAACATGATCAACATAAGCTCATTATGCCTTCCTGTTGAAGCAGGAGAAACTACATTAACCCTCACTTATCTTATTCACTTTCATTTCCTCATGGCCAAGTGTTTATCCTGGAATGGAGTGTGAAGTGTGGGAGCATGTGTGACTGGGTTTGGTGGATCTGTAAGGCTTACTGGGTTCCCTCAGAACCTGCTGAGCTGCAGGCACAGCAAAGCTAAAGTGCAATGAAACAACCTGTGTGTCCAGGTGGCCAATTGACTGGTTGGGGGTTGGCTGACTGCTCAGGCTCCTGTCACAAGTAATAGATACTCTTCGGCCAGCTGCAATGTTGAATACTCTCCGTGTCAATATTCTCGAGCAGCTGCACCATGCATGCCCGTCTCTTTCTCAATGGGCTATTGCCTCATCCCTTTTATTAGATACTAATTAGAGGAGTCCCTGCCTGAGACCACATTCCATATTACCCTAATAGTTCCTACACCTTATAGGACCTTTCAGCAGCTTGCATTGTTCAGAATAGTGGTCTGAGTCAGAGATGATGGATGCTGACAACCACTAAAGCAGTAGCTTAAAGTGAGCTGCTTACATCTAATCAATGTTGTTGGTGAGCTCTGCGCTTACTGGACTGCAATCTTGTTCCCATGCTCACAGTTCTCCACTGTAACCCATCTGTCCTTGGTACCCTGGGAGGTACCCAAGACAGGTATATGGAATGGCCTGAATGATCTCCTGGGTTGTCAAACCCCATGCTTTTCATTGAAATATCACCAAAGAAGAAATCTGTATTTTGCATTTATATTTTTATAAGGTCCATTATTTTCTTGAACTCCTATTATTTAAAAAAGAAGAAGAAAAATCATAAATTCCTACACATTTGTATCACTAAAACTTCTAAAACGTTAGAGGAGGCAAGGTGCACAGGGATGGTTCAGACAGCAAAGGAGACCCAGGATATTTGGTTCGTTGATAACATGCGGTTAGATGCTCTTTGGACAATTTTATTTGGAAATGTTTTATTAATTCCTATTAACTTGCTTGAGGAGTGGACATATATATAGAATTTGTCTTCGTTCTACATCTTTACAGTATAAGTAAAGTTACCTAGTAATTTTTTACATCAGTCATAGTTCTTGAGAAATGAGGTATTCTTTTTTAAAATTTAATCTGAGTAACTGTTTAGTTCAATATTTGGTGCTGCAAAACATTCCTAATCTACATCAGAATATTTTCCTCAGGGGAAGCCAGGATGACTCAGCGAGTTCAGCGCTTGCTTTGCAGCCTGGGGTTCCAAGGATAGAATCATGGCCCTGGCCCAGGCGGACCCATATACTGCAATGGGGTATAGCCTCCAGTTTGGTTCTCACCAGGGCGAGTTTCCCATGTGGGAGGCCCCCAGTTCAGCCCCCAGATTACAGGGTGTGCCTCCCATGTAAAAGGCCTCGTTTCTACCCTGCACAACCCCCTGCCTACCTGTGTTGAACAAAACCTTGTCAAAAACTGATGATGTACAACTATAAAAACTGCTCTAGGCCCTCTCCTTTCTCTCTGTCTCTGTCTCTGTGTCATAAACAATAAAATAAATCTTAAAAAAAAGGAATATTTTTCTCTAATAGGACATATAATGAGGATATTTTAAATTTTTTGATGACTTGGAATCATGCAATAAATAATTTTAAACAAAATTTTATTATTTTATTTTTGTAGATAAAGAAACTACAAAAGATTTTTTTTTAAATGCCCAAAACACACTCCAAATTTTTATTAATTAGCTTGTTTTACCAAGTCCAAGACATGGGTTTACTTTCCAGTTATTTAGCCCTTTCCCTAATCGTTAGGCTGACCACACCTACTGTTTTAAATAGGAAAGTACCTTTTTTTTTCATGTTTTTCAATCATACTGTGATTTTAATATAAATGTCAATTTTGTCCTTTTCTTAATTTTTTGTAAAAAACTGAGCATGGCTTGTTCATTTAGCATAAAGTTTTATGCTATTCAATGCATGCAGTAAAACTACTAGTATGAAGTAAGAGGAAGTCCCGTTTACTTTATCCAGTCATGGCCAGGCTTCTTGAGCTAGTGACTATCAGACGCCACCCCCTTGCTTGTCTGTAGCAGCAGGGAATTCAAGAGGTGGTCACGAAGCCCCATTCAGCATGTGGGAGCCAGAAGAGTCTCCATGCATGTGAACTACTGAACGGGCTCATCTGGTTGTTTGCTTCCATCAGGTTAGGAGTGTGGGGTGCAGTGACTGTGAGTCTCCTTGTTATTTCTACCATCTTTTCTGCCCATAGAGATTCCTTCTGCTCTACATTCAGACTTTTCAGACTCATATTTTGGGTCAACAGGCTGTTAGCTATTTTTTTATTACAGCAGAACTCTCCGGTAGGATGTTAGCATATACCAGCTTGTGATCGTGTGTGAGGTGTCTTTTCCTTCTTTTTTGTTTTTTATTTTCTTTTTGGTGTATTCAAAAAGATTAAAATTTGTTGCATAAGACTACCATATTTTTCTATGTATAAGATAATACTACTGTCTAAAATTGTTAGGCCAAAATGTGGGGGTCATCTTACCCACAGGGGTAACCAGTGTATTGATTTCTTAATGTTGGGTTAGAAAAGTAGGGGTTGGCACCTTATACACAGAAAAATACAGTATTTCATTGGTGAAATCTTCATAGTATGATCAGGTGAATTACAGTTTCCCTCTACATCTACCTAAAGTTTTGTATGAGTTCTATCACTGAAGAAGAATTGTTAGGTCAATATGTTCATATAATAAAACTTGGTTATCATTTTATTTTTTCATGAATACGGACTATGACAGAACCCTATCCCATTTTTATCATCTCAATATTCTGTTTTGGTCTCAAGGGAATATGATCAGCCTACAAAAAGTTCATTGAAAATGTACTTATCTATTTATCTCTTTTTCTACCTATTTTTTCTTGTATCTGTTTTTTCCTACCATTTGGAGTTCAAATTATTATTTTCCTGTGTTTGACTAAATTTGCACTTGTCTGTCAGGAAGTACAAGCAGTATTGAATTTGCCCACAACAACAATGTGATGATGTGGATTGCTGAAGTATAGTTGATGGTCAAAAGGATCCAGGCACAAACAAACTGGCAGGGGCTTCAGTGGCAGCATATCGAGGCTGTGGAAGTAGAAGTCACACTGTACAAGTTAGCAGGATGTGGAAGGCACAGTGAGAAACATTTGATGAGTGAGCAGGCAGAAGTGATACAATTCAGTAATTTGCTCTTGGTTTTGGGCCTGTTGTTGCAGGAAGTTTTGCAGCTTGAGAGACAGATGGGAGGACAGCTCCTAGAAGAACCTAAGGCTCTTCATTTCAAAGGCAGCACCCACAACCTGCGCCTGTCCATTCACGACATCGCCCATTCACTCTGGAAGAGCAAATTGCTGGCTAAATATCAGGTAAGATTCTCACGCTGAACTAAAGGCTTGGAAACAGCACCGCAAAAGAGGGCAAAAATTATTTAGATATAAGCTGTGCCTTTCTTTGAAGTTAATTTTACATCAGCACTTGTTTCTCCAAAATAGTTTGGGATTATTCAGGATTTTTGAAAAATATTTGACATATTTGAAAGAATGCTTTTTCCTTAATTCTCCATCAAAGAATTGTACTGTCATAATTTTATTTTTAACAAATAAGATTTCCTTCCAAGTACATCACTTCAATTCATTTTCAAGGTAAATGTTTATATTGAAATGATTTATAAAAGCCTCAAAATACATTGATAGGAAGAACAGAATATTGTTACCCACATGATACAAATTAGGCTTCAACATTGCTAGGAGAGTATATCTTTCCATTGAGAACTTAGAAGGAACCCCAGTTTTTAAAACTGAAATGGCGTGTAAGAAATACGACCTAGTCAGGATTTTCTTAACTCACAGCATAAAAATGCGGGCGTCACGTCTCATCATATGTCCATGTGGGAAAAGCAGAGGACTCTCCAGGGGCTCCATCTCCTTCTCCATCAGGCCGTCCGAGCTCTCAGGAGACCGTGTGATGGGATTCCTATCCTCATACCAGGCCCAGGAAACGCAGATGCACTTAGATAAACTGGGGAGCCTTGTCTACACGCATGCAAATCCAATCCTACTCCCTAGCACTGTGGCTAGACTGGTTCTGATTTCCTAGTATAAGTCAGTGGGCATACTAGAAGGAGGGAAGGGAAGATTTTCCAGCTCTATTCTTACTCTCATAGGTCTAGCACTCACACAGACGTTATGGCAAACAAACCTACTAATTGCTAACAGTCTCACGTTTCCATGGAGGTAGCATGCCAGCTTCTTCTATGTCACTCAGCACTTGACTGAGAGATCTGGCCTTTAACTTTTCATTAAATGTGTTTCCTTGCTTTCTTTTTCTCCCTATTTTGCAACT
>PVKE010039669.1:0-14917 GCA_004027555.1 Craseonycteris thonglongyai
ACTGTTGTCATTTTTGTCTTAAATGAGTAAAGTATGAATACTGTTTACATATTTAAAACACTCTTGTACCCGCATACACGAACATTCCTAGGGGCAAATCCTACTTCGTGGTTTTTCAGCTTTCGCGGAAGGTTCTGGTCCCCATTAACCGCGAAAAACGAGGGACCACTGTATAATGACATACAATTATGGGGAACAGAGGCATTTGAGGATTTTTGGGGGTGTGTGCCACCTGTCCCCTTCCAGTAATGACCTTTCTTTCATTCAAAGAGAGATGGGAGCACACTCAATAAAAAGTGGGAAGCTTGGCATCATGTTGTTCAAGGGGGATTCACCCAAAACCTTTACACCAGAACATTTTTTTTTGCCTCAAGGTCCATCACTTTCTCTTAATTCCTTTTTATACTGTCTCTGCGGACTTGTATTCTAGGGGAAAGATGTTGAATGTTAAAGAAAGTTTTCTACCAGTTCAATCCTCCTTTAGGAAATCACTGATACCCATAAGAATGTAAATTTGGGCTTAAGTATATTATATGTTAATTAATTTCATGGACTTTTTGGTCACTGTGAATATTGTGAAATCCATAAAAGTTTGAATTATTTATAGGTAATTTACCACAGTCAAAGCATTCTTAAAAACATTCTGTTGTGGTGGTGGTGGTTTCACTAAGTAAACTGAATACAAAACTGTCTGGTTTATACCTCAGGTGGTAAAGGTTGGAGCATAATTAAAAAGAACTAGGGGCATCAGTATATATATTACAGGCTCGCCCCACCCTAGAACAAAATAAGATTTGTTAAAATTTGTACAGTCATTAAAGAGAGAGGTACAATGAATCTGAGCTAGCGTATTTCTAGCAGAAATATGGTCTCTGGAAAATTTTGCCCTGATCCTTAGCAAACTCTCAGAAATATTGAATTATGTACAGTGGTTTTGTCTTCCAGAAACATGCTTAGGGTTTCTTATTTTCTACCATGGAATTCAATTTTTTTATACACACTGTTTCCCATGGTACAATACTTTTCTAGGATGGAGAGTTAGATAATAATATCTTGTAACATTTTACCCAATAGAAAATTAGTTCACAATTGGCTTCAATATATTTATTGAGATATGATCAACCTATTTCCACTCTTACTCTCTAACTGTTCATTCATATCATCTTAATCCTAAACGTGGGTCTGTGACTTCAACATATAGAAATGAAGGACACATTTGTCACTGAGTAAGCCACTGATTGAGCAAATCCTAATATGCTTCCTATTATTGCTACCACCGTCCTTCAGGGCAGATAAGGGATCTCTGAGTATTCCACATTTTATTAGCAATGTATCTATATTTTATTATAGTTTTAATCACATAACACTATTTATTGTGCAAGCATGATATACCAACTTCAAGTCAGGTGTTGCTATAAGAATCAGCGGCACACACAGCGAGTAAGTGTGCTTTATTTTAAGGAGTTAACAATGACATGTTAATGATTTTAACTCTAGAGCATGTTTCTCTTTCTTAATGGACTTGAATTTCTATATGAATGTTCACTATTTGTCATTCTTGGAACCCACTCAATACTAAAAACAAATGTAACTCGAAATGAATAAGCACATATACAGACATATACTATTTTTTAAAATCAAGAGGGCTGGTGGGGGGGAGGGGGCATTAAAAATACCAAGAAGAAGAAAAAACTCAACAAAATCTAGCAAATCAAATTCAGCAATATAATCAAAGGATTATACAACCTAATTAAGTGGAATTTATTGCTGGATATAAGGATAATTCCACATACCAAAAAAACAAAATAAATCAAATTGATACACCACACTAAAAGAATAAAAGGAGACAAGCATGGTCATCTTAATTTATGCAGGAAATGCATTTGACAAAATTCAACACCTTTCTTGAGAAGAACACACAACATAATGGGAATAAAAGGAACCTCTTTCAACCTGATAAAGATTATACATGAAAACCCACAGCTATTATAACATCATATCCAGTAGTGAAAAACTACAAGTTTCCCTTAAGATCAGGAACAAGACAAGGATGCCCACTTTCACCATTTCTATTCAACCCTGGAAATTCTAGCCAGAGTAGGTGCAATGAATTAAAGTTCTCTAGCGTTACCTTTTAAGAACTTCTTGACTATTCTTATAAATTGTAGAACCTTTGTCAAGTGTACCAACAAATATATGTTGAAATCCATGTATGTATTCAATGAAACCCAATTTTAAAATTAAACCTTAAAAAAAAAAGCAATGTGTATTTGTGCATGTGTGTGTCTGCACAGACACATGCTAGTGAGGAAGTGCTGGGGTGGGTGAATGTGAAAGGAAGTTTTTTTCACACAATGATTTAGAAGAGAATCTTCAACTCATTATTCCAATTGTGCTCGGGTTAACTTCAATTTTCAGAAGCGAAAAGCACTCGGGTGAGTGAACATTGAAAGGGTTTATGCATCTATCCGGGAAGTAGCACAGATCATTTTCACTCACATGCCACTGACTAAAACTCAGCAACATGCTATATGTGGTTATAACACAGGCTGAAAAAGGAAACTTAAATCCCAGAAAAAACAAAAAAGATTTGGGGGGGAGGGGGAGGGGCGGCAAACATCTAGTAGATTCTTTCATAATAAATAAAGAACTCAAATAATAGAAAAAAAAATTACCCATAGAAATAGCCATAAAAAGATTTAAAAGAAAACTGTGGGGGAAAAAAAAAAAAGATTTCACTCCATGCCTGCTTTCCATGTGTATGTAACCTGGCTAATCACATGGGGCAACTTACAGAGCCTTCTGAGGAGAATAACTTGCCTATTACTTTCAGGATCAGTTAAGAAATTATCATGAGTACATTTTACTGAGTAGAATTACTCATCTTATCACATTTCTATAATTGATGTTGTCATAGGGCTTCTGCCTTTGTCACCTAGCTCTTAAATCAGAGTTAAATGATGACAAAACCCATAGCCACACTACCTTGTAAATAAATATTGTTAAATATGATCTTAAAAACTGAATCTGGTGTTAGAATCACTATAAATCACACATTCCTTTGTGTCTGTCTTTCAGATATTGGTCTATAACTAACCACCCCAAAATTAAGATGCTTATAACGGATGAGCATTTATTCTTACTTGCTTCTTGTTCTACTGGGGTGTCTTTGCTTCCAACCACTCATCACCTTGTACATCTCTGCTGACCTCTGCTGGCCTTGGTTGGGTTTAGTTCCAGGTCATGGGTACAGTTGAGATCTACTTTAAGTGCCTGTTATTTTTCTGGGATCATTGGGCTACTCAGAATGTCTTAATGGCAGAGGCAGAGTGCAACAGAGAAAGTTCAGTGAACGAGCACATTTCAAGCCTTGGGTTGCATCACATCTGTTGATAGCTCAGGGGCCAAAGCAAGTTACAAACACAAAGATGGGGAGAGCAGAGAAATAACTCCTCATATGAAAGTAACTGAATATCAAAGAGCATCCTAATATGCGCCATTACACATAATAATCAACTTTTCTGAATTTCATTCAAAAGGTCACGTTAAGAATTAGAGGCTTAATGAAATATAATGATCAGTAATAAAAAAATGGCCTTTTGACTCAAAGGTCTGTGTTTTAAAGTTTTCTATTATCACTGATTTTTAGCACAGAGCTTGCCACATATTAGGCATTCTATAAATATACACTAAATGAATAGGTGATACGGTATAAGACACATGTGATGTCATCAATATAATAATACCCAACCAAAAGAAACAATTATATTTTTGTACCAAAACTTTTTTTCCACACAGTTCAAAAAGAAATACACATCTATTTCAGGGTTATTGAAAAAAGCAATGAAGATGATTCCCAATGAATCATCTTCCATGGAAATTCTCTAATGTATTAGCTTTCCTGGAAGGGGTTGCATTCATTATTAGATATTTAATTAGATTTGCATTAATGGTGTAAACATAATATGAAATGCACTTTGATTTGTATTATCATATTAGAATCATTAATCAACTGAGAGGTATGAATAATCATGGAAAGGGATTGAGATTTGAAAATTGAGGTTTGTTGTTTTTATTTTCTTTTTTAACGAATTTGATATCATTAGATGAGCATATAGTTTCAATTGCAGAATGTAACATCCTTTTAAATTATCTCATGTGAGTCAATGCCCAGAGGACTATTTTTGATAAGGGTAGACTAACTCATTTTTGAGGACCTTAGGAGGTAAATTTCATTTTAATGGAAGGTCCTATCATGAATCCAATTTATTCCTCCATTGAAGTACAAGGTGGAACCTCTTATTCCCTTTCACTGAGAATAAAAGTTGTTCGAAATAATAAATAAGGATTTTGGATTTAAGAACTTTGAAAAATTCTGTAATCTTTACTCATTTGTCAGTATTTTTATTTGGAACTATTATTAGTAAAAAATAAAAGTGACTTGGGATAAATTTAATATGCCACATTTTTTTTACTATCAGCTACATGACCTAACTGTACCAATAGAACATACCTTTTCCCACAACACATCCAAGCAGATGTGAGTACACTACAGACATATGCATGCACACACAAACACACACACATACATCATATACATACAATGCATTCACATAACACTCCATACTATAGTTTATTGTAGCTTTATAAAATCTTCAAAGTTTAAAACCAAAGTCATTGTTCTGATATCTATGTCTCTGAAGAAAACACAGAAATGTTTTCTTCACTGTCTTTCTTTTAGAAAAGTTATGATTAAATACTTACACAAATCTGTAATTACTGAATATGCAGTGTTTACTATCTCAAGAAGACCAAATACTCCTAAAAGTAAATAACTATGCTTTCAATCTTGGTCTAAGTACCTAAGGCCTAGATCAGATTTGTTTAAAACCTGTGTTATGAAATAAAGACATAGATGTATTTGGAATATTCTCTTCCAAAGTCTCCTTGATTTTTGTTTGAAATGGAGTTCCAGTTATTCTATTTGAATTACATATGCTTAAGTTTACAAGCATTTTTCCCCCACATGCATTTTGAACACACTATAATCAATGTTTGTATAATTTTGAATCATATAAATATGTATACAATTGGTAAACTATGTAGCACGGTGAAGGATAAATATAAAGAAGCAGTGAAAGAGGGTGTGATCTCTAAATAAATATAGGGAAAAAATAGGTTTTGGGGTTTTTTATTTACTTAGACCTACCATGAAGTTTGTTTTGTGAAAGAGTCTTGTAGAAGTAGACCACAAGTCTTGCTTGCCTGAAAGAATTCAATTCCTGGCTTCAATGTGGTATATGAAATAGAATGAGTAAGAAAGACATTTGGAGTCATGAGATTCACTTTTGTGGTACTGTGTCTGAAATCCCTAAACTGTACACCTTTAAGCACATTTGTTGCATTCTCTGGGGACTCACTTCTCCTATCTCTAAATGATAGGTAGTAGTGTTGCTTCACCAGAATATTCCAAAAATTAAATATGATTATGTTGGCAAAAAGTGCTTTTTAACCAAATATATTTTTATTTTGTATTTCTTCTCATATGGCCAGTTTAATTTCATTCAGTCTTATGTTCCCCATAACAAAATTATTTGTGTTAGTTATAAAGCATTTTATACATATTTTTAAAATGCAGAATTAGTTTTCTTCTGGTTTGTAGAGCATAGTAAGGATTGTTAAGAACATAATCATCTCTCTGAAATACTACATTTTTTGAACTTAAAATAGTAAATGTGTGTATTACTGTAAAAACTGTGCTGACCTTCGATAGATGACTGGATAAAGAAGATGTGGTACATTTACACAATGGAATACTACTCAGCGATAAGAAATGATGAAATACAGTCATTTCTTATCCTCAACTTCAACAGGTGACTTTTCTTTTCCTGAAGGTGTTCAGAGAAGATGAGGGGAGAAAGCTCTGTTCCTACCATGAGAACAGGCAATTGTCATCTTAAGGAGTATGGGAATTTCAGGGTTACCCCAATTCTTCAGTATTAGTCAATAAATAGTATTTCTGTCTATGACATAGCAAATTAATACCTTTATGTGAAATATCTTTTTTTAAAAAATAAACAATGTACCTGGTAGCTTAGCTAGGTTGAAAAGCAGAGAAAAACAGAACAGAAGCAATCATGAACTTGGGTTCCCAGGAAGCCAGGATCCAATGGAATATAGCAGCACATAGCACATGGCCTGAGAATGTAGCCATCAGGAAGCACAGATGTGCCCACAGCTTGCCTAATTCCAAATCACTGCTACTGACACTTGAACCAAAATGACATGTGTCCTCACCCTCTACAATACCATTTCTTTCTAAAAATTTTCATGAATGTTTTAGTGCAGAGTCACATTAATTATTATGTACCACTCATTAAGTCACATTAATTTTTATGTACCATTCACCAGAGCATTAAATCTATTATCATCTTGCATTGTTTCAAAATATTGACTGTATGTAATCACTACAACTAGTTCTTTCCCTATTTTAGTTGCAATAGTTATGTGTTTTTCCAATTTTATCTTCTTTTTAAATTATACACTCAAGTAAAATTGATCTACTCATGCTTCACAATAATACCTGTGTAATTCAACTTCCAAAGTACTAAATATTCTGTTTAAAATGTTTTCACTCTCTTCAGCTCCTTTGAGAATAATGTTCATCCTTTGAAAGCCAGTCGATGCCAATGACTAAAGCAATCACTACTCTCACAAAAGAGTATCTCATCCTGGGAGAATGTTATTTCTCAGACAAACAAAATAAAAAAAATCCGTAATATGTTTGTTTAATTTTTTGGTAAGCTTTTCTATATACCATCTTTCTATCATTTAATTGCAACTCCACGAATCGATTTTAATTTCTACTGCTAAGCCACCTAGTTTGTAAATGCTAAAATAATTAATTCACATTGAGATACCACTTCATGCCTACTAGGATAGCTACAGTAGAAAAAGGCAGGCAATAACAAGGGTTGACAAGAATAGGGAGTAATTAGAACCCTCCTGCATTATTGGAGAGAAACTAAAATGCTGAGGTCCCTTTGTAAAAGAGGTCGGGTCCTCCACAAGTTAAATGAAGAGTTCCATGTGATGCATCAATTCCACTGGTAGGTATGTGCCCAAGAAAATGTTAAAAATATGTCCAAAACTTTGTACACAAATTGTCATAGCAGCATTACGTGTAATGTCCCCAAAATAAAAGTAAGCTGAAGTCCACTAATTAATAAATAAAATATGACACATCCATAGAATAAAATATTATTTGTATATAAAAAAGAATGGAGTACTGATTCATGCCACAAGAGGATAAACCTTAAAAATGTTATGCTAAGTGAAAGAAGTGATACACACAAAAAATTTATATGAAATGTCCAGAACAACCAAGTAAATAGAGACAGATAGTGTTCGTCAGGGGTTAAAAAGAGGAAAGTATGGGGGTTACTATTAACAGTATGTGGTTCCTTTTTAGGTAATGAAAATGTTGTGGAATTAGATAGTAGAAATGACTGCATAATTTGGTAAATCTATTACTGAATCATAAAACTACTGAACTATATACTTTACTTTTTTTAATTTTTTTTTAAAGCATACGCTCTTTTTTTATGTTTTTGTTTGTTTGTTTGTTTATTTGTTTGTTTTTGACAGAGAGAGAGAGATACAGAGACAGAGAGAGAACTGAACTGGGGGAGCTCCCAGTTCAGCACATGGGTCCCCATGGGCCGGGGCTGGGATTTGATCCTCGGTCCCCAGAGCTGCAAAGTGAGCGCTTAACCCATTGAGCCATCCTGGCTTTCCCACAAACTGCATACTTTAAATACTAAATTTTACAGCATGTGAACATAACTCAACAAATATAAATTATTTATGGTTGGCAAATATGTATTGTTTAACTTATAGTGATATTATATAATGTATGATATAACATCCATTCCATAGTAGATACTTATAGTACTCTTATAATCAACGGATATATGTCTGAATAGGATATTGACTGAATTATAAGTGGTGAGACAAAGGAGTACTTCAAAACAATCCAACCAAATTTTTATCTATATCACTTATTTTTGTCAGCCTCCTAATTAGCATACACACTCTTAACAAGTAGCACCAACTATAAGTACATAGCAATTATGTGACTGTCAGCTACCGTGCTTGCCTAAAGAAACAAAAGGAATGTAAATGAACCTACCCTTAAAGTGCAAGTTTTCCATCTTTGATCTCCATTTTTCAAAGACATTCCCTGCAGTTGTAGACAGGGCCTGGGCTATGTGTCAGCCTCTAAAATTACACGGATTCAGTCAATGAGTTTAATGAAGTTTAACAACAGGAACCTGTAAATAGGGGCACTTGAAGTTGCCAGTTTACTGATAAAATCTTGTGTGGGTAAGTAACTGAAAGTCTCCTTCCATCAGCCATGCAGAGCAATCCCTGGCAAATAATAGAATTTCTTAACATCCCCTACACCCAGACCCCCAGTTTTTAGCCCAGGATAATTCAAACAGAATGCTGGAATTTAATGCTCTTTAGTAATTCACAAGAAATATCCACGGAATAAAACCTGCGAACATGAGTCAAGATTAAAACAAAATAAACAAAAGCAAATTCTGAGGTCAGGCTATAGTAAAAGACGCTACTTTAAATACTAAAAGATAAAATGCAATATGTGAGCATTTTACTGTGTGTTTCTAGAGTTACTAAACTGAAACAACTCAGTTTATTCCACAAAGAAAGCATGTAGCATTCACATATGAAGATACAGAGGCATCTTAATCCTACTTGAGATTTGAATAAGCTGAATCATCTATAGAAGCTAGTAATGATGTTGCCAACTGCTGCACTTTGTTCCATTAAAGGCTTTTATAATTTGCTCATGACAGGTAGCTGAAGTATATTTTAAATTAGTGGGTTATTTTTTTCTTTCTACTTTGTTGGTAGAAATTTCATATCCTTTCCCTCATATCAATTTTTATTGAACATGCAAAAGCAATGCAGGGAAATGAGCAAACTGCATAAATGATAGTCATTTATGGAGATGGCCAAACTTTCTTAGCCAAGCACTTCCCTTTAGTATGGTTTAATTTAGTATAGCTTAATTTTGCACTGAGAAACAAAGCTGACCTCATGTTTATATTATAAAATTTGAATGTATGCAATTTAGTAAAAGCGCATAATCTTGTTTACATTGTGTTCACATAGCCTTTCAAAATATATATCTTTTAAAAGGTATTTTTATTAAGAGATTTTCCAGCAAGATGTGATTTAAAAAATGACATCTAGAACAAGCTGTGCAATAAACATTTAAATGAACAATTAGGCTCTTTGTTCTATTCAGTTCCTTTTTTGTTAATTTTAGCTACCATTTGTTACATTTTGATTCAGCATGCTGGGTAGAAAATATTCTAAAATAAAACATTTTGTATAGACTTTTCTATTTCTCCTATTACAAAAAAGGGAGTAAGGAGACCTCACTTCCTGGCTCTTTCCTGGTGATTATAATATTTATTGGAAAAGTGTGAATGTGACAAAAATAAACAGTAGTAAATATTTGTTTAGCCACTCTATGCTAAAGCTGAGACTGTCAACCAGGGGTAATGAAAAGTCAATAGCTTAAAATCCTGGTCTGTACTTTATTATGTATATATTCATGGATATTTTATTTTACTTTTTTGAACCTTGATGTCCTCACCTTTGAGGTGTGGGGAACTAAACTAAATTCTGGAGATAGTAGAACCAGTGTTGCAGATTTAAGGGAGGCAAGGGAGAAAAAAAAAATTTAGTCTATTGCCCGACACATAACAGTTTGTCTGCAAATCCTCTTTCCCTACCATTCTCCTGCCCTCCCTCCCTTCCTTCCCTTCTTCTTTCCTTCCTTTCCATCTGCCTACCTGCCTTTCTTCCTTCTTTTTCTGTCTTGATTTTAGTTATTAAATTTACTAGAAAGCAGGATCATCCTATCACCTCATCTATGTCCTATTCATCCATAATTTTGGCCAACTCAATCAAAATTATATTAATGTGATAGGCAAAAACTTAGTGGATTACCTTTTATAAATATGTAATTTATTATAGTGTTGATTTTAAGTCAACTGGCTATTTAATTCAGGTTTTCCATCATTTCTGAGAAGTTATGGTGTATTATACATATATATATATATTTTATTTATTTATTTATTTATTTTAACTGAACTGGGGGCCTCACCGCATTTGGGAAGCACAGCCCAGTTCAGCATGTGGGTCCACCTGGGCAGAAGCCGGGATTTGATTCTCGGTCCTCGGGGCTTCAAAGCCAGCGCTTAACCTGCTGAGCCATCTCGGCTTTCCCATTATGGTGTATTTTATGCAACACTTAAGTGAGATATATGGCCAATAAAAATTTTCAACTCAACACAGTGTATTAATTTAGCCATGAATTGCAGTAGTTTTTATAGACATTTGTTAATATGAATATTGTAAGATCATTGTCATACAATGTACTTGATACACAAATTTTTTTTCACCTGTCAAAGAACTGAAGGCTTTTGAAAAGAAGAGAGCCTCTAATGTGTTGTGTATTAAATTGTGATTGCTTGATTCTTATAAAAGAATGTTAAGTCATTGCTGTTTATGGTAGGGTTTTTACCAAAAAATAGAACAAACTTTAATTGCTTTTATTAAATAATTGATAGACTATCACATAACTGATAATAAATGATTGAATATAAAAATCTATATTGATACTTTACAGAAATATCCATACCAACAACTACCTTCTACTTATGCAATTGCTACATTTAAATATCTTGAAAAATATCATTTAGAAAATCAAGGTCCTTGGATGCTAGCACTTTTAAAAATAATTCATTTTCACAAATCATGATTCTAGGAGAGTTGCTCCAAGTATAGGTGAAATAATCTGTTAATACAATGTTGGAGGGAGGAGACATTACTTATAGGTGGTTTTAGTTTTCAAAATCACACAGGTCTTTTTGCCAACAATATATTTTTGTTGTTTTTGTTTTTTGCTTTTGAGTTAAGGTTTTACTGGTTGATTCCTAATCAAAATGCCACATTTTGTTTTAAATTTCACTCAATGGAGGGAGTAGCAGAATAAGATAGATTGGTTAGACTGAACTCTATATTCTTGTTTTACAAGTGTGTGTCCTTACACTTTTGCATAGAGAACAAGAAAAATACTTCAAGACATTCTAACCAACAGCGAGCAGTTCTCAGGTTTGGAGTGTCTTGTTTTGCTTTTAATTTTCATTTAGAGTGTAACTTATTCTAGCTGGGAAGTAGTTCTCTCACGTCTGAAAGTGGAATAGGTAAACTGTTTATCTGTCTAAAAGTGTTACATGTTGGTATTATTCTGTCTTTTGAGTATCAGGACATAAGTAAGTTTAATAAATTGATTCAATTTTGAGTCTGTTTAAATGGGATGGAAACTAAATTGTACTGAGTGATTCTGGACACTCTAATTAGAGGCCAATTTGAGGTCACTGATTGTTTTATATTAGGGCATTGCAGACAGGACGCAATGATATGTTATAATGTTTCAGATATAATTATTTTGGTTTTCAAACTAGTTAAAAGGTCTATCTCCATCTCCAGGAAAAACAGTGGGGCAGGAATGCAGTCTCTCTGGAAATGATACATTTGTTGACCTGCTCCTAGGTTTAGAACTGCATGATGGCTTAATTTATAGAAAAGTAACTATGTATAGAGTAAGGACAGGTTAGCAAAGGACAAAAGCAATAGGATTTGTTAATTACTATAAGAATGTATAGTAAAGATTAAAAGGTACATCAGTGAAGGTTAAATTAATTCTTGAGTTGTGAAAAAAGCTATAACCATGCAATTAAGCTGAACTACTTAAGGTTGCTCAAATGCTTTGAAATTTTTCTTATCTCAAATCTTTTGCTGAGAATGATCTTCACTGTGCCACATTAGCTTGTCACTTAAAGTGTTTTGAAGATTTTCAGAATAGTTCTATGACACCCTTCTTTAAGTCTCCTCTGAACTATCCACAAGCAGAAATTAAATATTTCCCCCATTATCCTCCATTAGGAACTAGTACATAATTTTATCGTGTAACTATTCAGATACTTGTTTGTCTCCTCAAATTGACCTTAATTTCCTAGAAGGTAAAGTGTTGTTCCTTGCATTTATTCTGGGTTCCTACTGACAGATTTTATTCCTCTACCCAAACCCTACTGTTGTATCTAGATAGGAATTATTTACTTTACACCTCTTTGAGGAATCTAATTTAGTTTTACAACTATAAATTGCAGCCACAAACTCTTCTAATTATACCTCTGACTCTGATTTGATCAACTTCTCTGAGTCTGGACTTATATTCAACTATCTAACTTGACTGTCATGCAGGTGTCTCTAATACCACGTTCTGTAAACTCAACACACTTTTCCCATTAAGTGTAATCCTGTTGGGGACCATCCAGGTTAACAAAGAAAACTCCATTTCTAAGAACTTTGACTTCCCCAAAAGAGCACCAGTTCAGAAGTCACATACATCCCCTGCGGTTTGGCCTGGAGCTAAAAACTTTCTGCTCAGTGACCTTTCCCCTATGACCCCTGCCCCTCCCTCGCTTAAACTACTCGCTAGAGCCCGCCCATCCTTCGCCAATCCTAAACTGCCACTTATCCCAACCAATCACCTTTTGACATATACCCCGCCAAACAGATAGCCCTGCCCTCCTTTGTCCCTACAGTATATATGCCCCTGTAGCCGAAATAAAGTTTTGAGGCTTGATCAGAATCCTGTCTTGCCTCCATTTCTTTGTGTCTCCTGTCTCTTGTCCTTCATAGGTTCCCCCTCGGGCCGCGTTGTCGTGCCCCGCTGGACGGGGCACAATTGCCCGGGCACATAATCCCCTTATCTATCTTGCTGTTTAAGCCTAGATATTAGACCTTGCCTTTGATTCTTCTGTATTTCTTATTCTTCACATAAAGTATCAATAATTCTTAATACTTATACTTCCAAAATGCATCTCCTTGGTCTTCATCATAATTTTCACCACCTATCTCCTAGTAAGTCTTTCTTTTCATAAACTGAATTTCAGTTGTAGGAGACTCTCATTATTTATGCATAACACTGTTCTATTAAAAAACCCAAATTTAAACCCTTGGGCATGACTAGTTCCTTATCTTCATTCAGCTCTCAGCTTAATTTTGCTTCTCTAAAGACAACACTGGACTGTCCAATATATACTGGGAAGCACTCATCAACTGTTTTCTTATAGAGCATTGTATTTGTCTTCTTAGAAGTTACAATTTCATTATTCAGTACTCTCTTTTGCCTTCATTATTTAATATTTATTCCACCATTATAACTAAAGAACCAGTAATCATATTGCCACTATTTGTCAAACACCTAACTCAAAGCCAAGAAAATAGAACCCCCATAAATATTTGTTAAGAAAAATGTGTAACTCTTTCTATGAAGCTAATATCTCCCTAATACCAAAACCTGGGAAAGACAATACCAAAAAGGAAAACTATAGGCCAATCTCACTGATGAACACTGATGCAAAAATCTTAAATAAAATTTTAGCTAACAGAATACAACAATGCATTAAAAAGGTTATTCACCATGACCAAGTGGGATTTATCCCAGGGGCACAAGGATGGTTCAACATACGCAAATCAATCAATGTAATCCAGCATATAAACCAAACAAAGGATAAAAACCACATGATTATCTCAATCGATGAAGAAAAAGCATTCGACAAGATACAACACCTGTTTATGATAAAAACATTGAATAAAATAGGAATTGAAGGAAAATATCTCAACATAATAAAGGCCATATATGACAAACCCTCAGCAAATATTATACTGAATGGGGAAAAGCTGAAGCCTATTTTCCTAAAATCAGGAACAAGACAGGGATGCCCCCTGTCACCACTGCTGTTCAACATAGTTCTAGAAGTTCTAGCCAGAGCAATCAGACAAGAGAGAGGAATAAAAGGTATTAAAATCGGGAGAGAAGAAGTTAAACTGTCACTCTTTGCAGATGACATGATCCTGTATGTAGAAAACTCAAGACTCTAACAGAAATTTATTACAAATAATAGACAAATACAGTAAAGTTGCAGGCTACAAAATTAATGTCCCAAAATCAACTGCATTTTTGTACACCAACAATGAAACTTCAGAAATAGAGATGAGAAGATCCATTCCCTTTGCCATTGCAAACAGAAAAATGAAATACCTAGGTATAAATCTAGCAAAGAACGTGAAGGACTTATACACTGAAAACTATAAGACACTCTTAAAAAAAATTAAAGAGGACACAAAGAGATGGAAAAACATTCCATGTTTGTGGATTGGAAGAATTAACATAGCTAAAATGGCCATACTCCCCAAAGCAATATACAGATTCAGTGCTATTCCCATCAAAATCCCACAGTCATTCTTTCAAGAAATAGATAAAAAAAATCATCAAATTTGTATGGAACCCCAAAAGACCACGAATTGCAAAAGCTATCCTAAGAAAAATGGATAAAGCTGGGGGCATCTCACTGCCTGAGTTTTATCTGTACTACAAAGCCTCAGTAATCAAAACAGCTTGGTATTGGCAGAAAAACAGGCACATGGACCAATGGAATAGAATTGAAAACCCAGAAATAAACCCACAGATTTATGGACAGATTATTTTTGATAAAGGATCGAAAAATATACTGTGGGGAAAAGAAAACCTCTTTAGTAAATGGTGCTGGGAAAACTGGAAGACCACATGCAAAAGGCTGAATATGTACTGCAATCTCTCACCATATACCAAAATTAACTCAAAATGGATTAAAGACCTCCAAATAAGAAAGGAAACAATAAATCGCATAGAAGAAAACATTGGCACTAAACTTATGGACCTGGGATTCAGGGAGGACTTTATGAATCTGACCTCAATGGCAAGGGAAGT
>PVKE010039670.1:0-14906 GCA_004027555.1 Craseonycteris thonglongyai
AAAAAAAAAAATTATTTGAAAAGAGCAACCTGAAGGATCCTGTGGTGATGGAAATATTCTATATCTTGACTCTATCTGGGTCAATATCCTGGTTGTGATATTGCAAGATGTCACCCCATGAGGAAGGTAAATGGTCCATGAGATCTCTCTGTATTATTTCTTACAATTGCAAAGTAAAAAAGTTTAATTAAAAAAGGAATAAAGATGCAAATACGTATGATTTAGTATTAAAAATAGCCTGACCCAAAGCCAGAGCATGAATAAATTAGATATTGGTAGAATTGAAGGGGTAGCTTAAAAGCTCATCAGAGTAGCTATCTCCAATTCAGCAATGCTGAAAGCAAGTGATTCAAATCCCTTGGTGATAAAGAGATGGCTGGAGCCATATCAGGAGACTATCAGATCCAAACCCAGCAGGTTGGAAGAATAGGCTGCATACCTTTGGTTTCTAGTAGAAAATTCCTAAGATACCTTTCTTATCATAAATAACCATGAGGAAGAAAACAACATAACAATATGAGAAATTCAAAATAAGATATTAGCAAAATGAATTCAGCATCAGATTAAAATAAGACCCCATAATTGTGACATACATGGTCACTTGCTTACCCAGCATCCATTCCTTCTTCTCTGTTCTGAATGGAACCCAATTTTATTCAGGTATTCATTTCTTCCCAACTTGCCTAAGGGAAATCGATCTTATCTCTGACTCCAAGGGACAATTTGGTTGGTCTAAAGGTAACTCCCATTCCTTTGACAGTGGCTGTCTCGAGATTATACATTCCAGGTGTATGAAATGCAAGGAGACACTTTCAGGATCTTTTAGGAAATCTCTTCCTTGCTTTTGAGGGAGAACTTTCTGAAATGATGCTTTTCTGCCAGAAATAAGGAAGGAAGCATGTAGCTCAACTGCTACTGGAAACCATCCTATGACCACAGGAATATCTACCCTAGAACAAAGCTGGTGTTGTGGGTAGAAGAATGGAGGGACAGAAAAACCGGGTTTTGAGATGACTGCTGAGCAATGGATCCATCAATCATGACTTGCCATACTTTTTGTGTTCTGGTTATGGTGGATGAAAAAAGGGGTTCTCTGGGAAGTAACCTCGCAGGGTGATCTGATCATAAATTCCTCACTGGGCAGGTCATGGTGGGTGGTCATGCCCTAGGCATATAACTTCTTTAGTAAAAGGTTTATCTGCCTTAAGTCAGCCCTACCCATTATTTTTGTGCATCTAGATTAACATCTTTGAAATGCCTCTCTTCCGACCCCTGCTTCTAAAGCCGGAGAGCACATAATCTTAGCTATCTGCTCCCTGCCTTCCTTTCTCCCACATTCATGCCATCTTTTTTACATTCCCTCCTTAATTTCAGATGCATAAAAGAAACTGCAAAACTGTTATATTCTCAGGAGCATTTGAGACCTTACTCCCTAACATATGTCATTGTTTGGCTCAAATAAACTCATAAAAATCCTCTACAGATGTGGACATTTCTTACATCAACAAATACATCAAGACCCACACCATATATTGGTGTGAGTTAGGCTTTTTACTATTTTTAGGTGAAAGCATCCTAATGGACAAAATGACTTGGTTGGCGATTTATCCCAGGAGTGACGGTTTTGTTCGTTAGTGGCAAGATGCTGATCCAGTTCATTCAATCAATAGGGCAGAAGAGAAAAACAGCAGGAGCCTTTTGAAGTATACCGAAGAAGCATTTGTGAAAGCTCCAAACGCATTGGTGGGTAAGAGATTCTTCCCTGACCGAACAATCCATAGGAAAATACTTGCAAGCCCTCTGAGAAGACACAGAAGTATTTTAGGAATGGGGCCACATGAAGATGGCCTTCTCTCTCCCTTTACCCCCAACTCCAATCTATATGGGTCTCCAGAGCCAAACAGGGGCCAGCAGGAAGGTGGATGGAAGCAAGATGATAGGTTTAGTTGGACTCTGGCAGAGAGAATCTGCCCAAGGTTTTCCCTCCCAGGGCGATTGCATGGAGACCAGCTTGGGGAGCTCAAGACCCGCATTGGTGGCTCCGGAAAGCATGTACCCGGCAGAGGTTAGAGGAGCTGCTGGTGAAAATCGCCACCTGTCCTGAAAAAATGTGACCACGTACTGGGCTCCATGACAATAAGAAGCTAAGTAGGGGAATTAAACCCTCCATGCCCATGAGATGAGTGACTTACATGGAGACCAGTGTCAGGGAGTTGTCCCCCGTGCACATAAGGGGGCGGGGAGTGGGCATCAGTCTGATTTCTACACATGCAACTTCCTGGAGTGGAGACTGGTTTGCCTCCCTCTTCCTTTGGCTGCTGCCTTTTCGGGTATGTAAATAATCTTCCCTGGGAGCTCCAATCCGATGAGCCATAGCAACCATCACTCTCACCTAAGGAAGGTCATCGGTCAAAGACAGGGTGACAAGTTGTAACCAATAGAAGACATGCTCAAGGAAATGAAGCTGCTAGAGAAGACAAACAACAATTTACTGGGAAACAAAATAAGATCAAATCAAGGAAGTCATTGGCAACACAGAAAAGAATTCATAAAGCTAAAAGACAGAATTTACCAATTAAACAATTTCAAAGATAAATAGAAGATGAGAAGTTTACTGTGAAGACCCAAACTATTGGCCTTGGAAAAGCAATCCAAAAAAAGAGAAAAATCACAAATCCCTGAAGCAAAAAGAACAAATCACTTACCACCTCCTACCCCCCAACCCCCAAGTAATCAGACTGGCATTGGGCGTTTCATAGGTAACCCTAGAAGCTAAAAGACAGTAGAATTAAACCCACAGCTTGTGAGAGAAAATAACTATAAACCACAGTTTCAAGCTGAAATGTCCCATCTCACATGTCCAAGAAACTTGAAGGTAGGCATGAATTTAGAGATTATATCATCTAAGTGGCCCTAAATGAGGAACTTTCTCAAGGAAATGCTCTAATAAGACCACAAGCCCATTAAGACAGGGAAAGATGAAGATAATAGGAAATAGTCATGAGCAATGAAACGGGAAAGATTTACACCAGATATATCCACATATATCTACCTAAATGCATAAGGGGTTATACACATAAGTGTAAATGTGGATTCTTGAAACACAAGGTTATGCTTTATAGATAATTCAACAATAGTAAATCCAAAGTACTAAATTACTTCAGGAAAAATGGGAATTAGATGAAATAGTAACTGAAATCATTCGAAAACTTTTGACTTAAGACTAGGTGAAGAAGGAGGAAAAAAAGAAACACATTGAAGCATATTAACTGAGCCTATGGAAGGAAGGTGGGTGGGCTCAAGATGGCTGAGTGTTGGGATGGTCCAGGGCCCACTATCCTGGTGACCCCACCAACACCCCAGGTTTTCTCCTGTTTCCTCCCTGGCTTCCCTTGTCTGCGGATGTGCTATCTATGCAGGCCCTGAAATGCTCCTTGGTCATCTGCAAGAGCAAGCTGAGTGACATGAAACTGCCAATGATCGGACCATACTCAACCTACAATGTTTGCATTCCAGGGAGTGGAATGTAATATGTCAGCCAAGCCAATATCCAAGGCCATTGGCCACAAACCTCCCTTTTTCCCTTTGCTCTACTCTATGTTCTGTGGAACATGTTAGTCTTTCCAGCAACTGTAGCTACTCATTTGCAGACCAGCAATTGTTCGCCGTGGGCTTAGGAACAAAGCCCAGATGCATTTCTCTACCTCAGACGCTGCAGCTGGTGAGTACTTGTTTGTTCTTGTTTTTTCCCCTTGATTGTGGATTTTCAGCATTCAAGCTGCACAGATATCAACAAGTTTGGAAGAACAAAGGAATAAGCAGTGTCTCCTTGGAAAATTAAACAAGGGGTTTCAAGTCTTCAAGTAGTCACTCATTGTCACAATATTTCTGTGAAAATGGCAATTCCCTGTGTTGTCAAATTCTCATAACGGTAGACACAAGATCCAAAAGGATATTTTCCATTTTATAGAATTTGTGAGATGAAATTGAAGACTAATTTAGTAAACTAGCATTTGTATGTTGACTATAAAATTATTTACAGTCAACTATAAGAATGATACATTGAAAATAAGCAAAACCTCCAAAAGAGATTGGTTAGATAAATAATAGCATCTTCTCATTTTTACAGACTTGCAAAGCCCCTTAACTGGTTATAAAGTATTTATTTCCAGCAATTTTGAATGGCATGTGAGAAAGAATTAATTTTAAATTTAAAAAATATTTTTAAATATTTGCTCAATCAATACATGAAAGATTATGTAAAATTTCTTTAAATACAATGGATGTAATCAGGTCTTGGACATTATTAATTAAAAATAGCCAAGTAGATAAGGAGTCTTAAGAAACAGTTATATATATATATATATACCTTAAATATTTTAACTGAAAACACATATATTTTCATTTGAAAATGCTTGGATGTCATACCAAGGCATGATTGAAATTCTTACATAAACCACATCCATAATGCATTACCTTCAATGGCACTTTTAGTTTGCTTAAATTGGAGGATGAAATTTGTAAATTTTATGTATAGAACCTTCAAAGATTTAAAAAATAATCTTGTCTATTCCTTTACAGAGCACATTTTAAAATAAGCTATTCAAAATTAAACATAATAGCCAGCAAACATGGCATTCATAGGATTTGGAATAAACATAACTGACTCTTGATAAATATTCATGTGGGCCCTTGGGGGTCCGGGTACTTGGGATGGAAAACGGTCTTCTAATCTTGAGTGGGAGTTTATGGTGGGCATGCCTACAGAGTGAAAGCAAAGCACAGGACAAACTTGACTGTCCTAATAGCCACCAGGGGGGCTTGTTAAAACCTGAATCAGTGGGCCTCACAGTCTGATACAGAAGGTCTGGATGGGGGCTGAGAATAAGTTCCCAGGTGATGCTGGGGTCACAAGGCAGGTGGCATACTCTGAAAACCACTAGCACATACCAATCCCACACATGAGTAAATGAAGTTTGCTGAAGTGATAATCCTGTGTATAGCCTCTCTCCCATTTAACTAATGAGCCCTGCTGTTTATTTTAAATCAAGCAGGAAAAGCATACATTATTGCCCAATACATTTTTACATGATACAATACTGTGTTTGGTTTAGGAATTGAATTACATAACAGAGAGGAAACTTATGTGTTAATTATGAGAAATTAAATTACTGCTTTCATGATGTTTAGAATAATGGCATTGTGTACTTAAAATAGTTGATTACTTCTGACTATAATTTTTTGTTTCCTTTTTTGTAAAGTTTTATTTTATTGTTTGAGAGAAAGGTGAGAGAGAAAGACAAGAGAGAAGGGTGGAGGGCCCAGAGCAGTCTCCATGGTTGTACATCATTAGTTGTGACATGGTTTCATTCCACACAGGGCTGCACAGGATGGGAACTGGCCAGAGAAAAGAACGTTTGCTGCTGAGCTATTCCGGATGTTACCAGTTGCACTGCAGTTCACCATGTAGGGCTGCACAGGCCAGGGTCAGGATTTGATCCCCGGAGCTCACACTTGCAAAGCAAGTGCTCAACCTACTGAACTATCCCAGCAACCCCTCCTTTCTTTGCTTTTTTTTTTTTTTTTTTTTTTAATTTCTTGCTTCTAAATGACAAGAGAAAAAATTTCAGACCCTCAACTGCAATCACTTTTCTGTCAATAATGCTTGGCAAATGTGGTTAGCCTTTATTGCCGAACCAGGACATAAAATATAACCGTTGCTCTTTGTTTCTCCTTATCACATGGGTTTTCAAAACACACGTGAGACCTCAGATCAATGACTAGGGACTGGGGTTACATGAGTTCATCTTCCTGAACAGAAGAATCTGGAAGTGGATTTGCAAAACTGGTTGCATCTGACCTTCAGTGTTCATTTGCCCTCTGGGGCCTTCACTAAAGGTCAGTGACTGAGAATAAAGACAATGGGAAGCTGTCTGCTAGGAAGGTGAGCAGAACAGCTTCCGCTCTCCCATGAGTTCCGATTGTTCTGCTTTAATGGGGGGATGTTCCAACTTGTTTACTTGTCACGATTTTAAAACAGAAATGGAACTGCGTTCTGACTGTCCTTAACTATCGGGACCCCCTAGAAACATAATAGAGACACTAAACCATGTTAGTAGCATTATGAATGATACCACAGAAGTAGAGTTATTTACATGGAAAAATATTACATTGTTGAGTGTAAAAAACAAGTTATAAAACAGCTTATAAAACAGTCCAATTTTGTAAGGAAAAAGTGTTGAAATACACATAGCAAAATGTTCCCAGCAGTTATCATGGTGGGAGGGGAATAATGTTTTCCTGGTGTTTTCTGCTTCTTATATTTTTCAGTAATCCTTATTACATATTACTTATGGAATTAAAATAGAGGCAGTTATTATTTTTAAAAACCAAATATAAGTGACACAGACAGACTGTAACTGTCATCTCCCACAGTTTATTTTAAAAGAATGCCCTTTATTGACTGGCACCCCAGAGTTGTACACTTTTTATCTCTCTTCTCACCTGTTAGACTGGATGGTCATACTAAGAAAATACATGGTGGCCATTTAGATTGTGTTATTCCTTAGCATGTTTAACTCTATACACATACAGAGGTTTTCAAGCCAGGGTATCAATACAAATGCTCACATCTATAATTTTACTCAACAAACACGTCATTCAAGACACTATTAATAAATAGGCAAGAGAATAAGATTTTAAGAAAAAGTATTATTGGGGTATTTGTCTAGTTTGGAAATTTAATTTACAGCAATTATAAATTTACATTTCATATAGTTTTGGGTCATTTAAATGTTATCATTTGCAGAAATCTGAATCACAGCCAAATCTTTTCCTGAGTGTCCTAGTACAATCATTTTATCTACTCTAATTTAATTTTATGACATCAGCACATACCATCACAAGATAATCTCCATAGTAAAACCTCGGGATGGATGACAAACATCATGTTGCTCACATGAGATTTTATATAAATCATACTCTATAAACATTATGCCCTATTCTAGTTTATACAGTACTTTTCAAACACACTATTTGACTTGGTCCAACTCCAGGAAGGTGGTTATCCGAAGTTAACATATAAGGTAATGGAAATACAGAGAGCGCTCTTAGAAGTAAACTGCTTCCTAAAAACTTTTGAATCTGGAATGAGTTTTGAAAGAGGTCCTCTCCACCACCACCATCATACCTCACTGGTTGTAGGGGTCCTTCGTCCCACAGGCCGTGGGACGCCAAGGCACCCATTTGCAACATCCCAGAGGGAATGTATAAGCAGGTGCCCAGGGGTCTTCAAGTCAGACAGGCACTGCCCCAAGCCGCTGCTCCCAGGAAAACAAGCCATCTCCTGGGCTGTCCCCTGCTTCTGGAAGGTGTATGGGTACATTGATTCATCTACTAAAGAAGTACTTACGCAGCACTGACGATGTACCATTCACTTTCGAAGGGACAAAAAAATGCAACTGTGAACAAGACAGATTCATCTCCTGCCCCAATAGAACTGAATTCTCTAGTGGTGTTGATGACAACATCAGGAAATTCCCACACAGGGTGAATGAGTGCAAAGATGAGCAGTCCAGGGTGCCAAAAGGCAACTAGGAGACAGGGACACCCACTCGGACCAGCGGGTTTGGAGGAAGTGGGCTGAATGAAGACATGAACAACAGAAGGCATCAGTTAACTAAAATAGCAAGTAGGTGGGGAGAGGAGAGAGGCAGCAACAGCAGGGGCGAAGACCCAGAGGCTGGAGAGAGTGTGCTGGGTTTGAGTTACTGGAAGTTCAGTTTGGGTGAATTGTGAGAGCTGAGATCCTTCCCAATCACAAAAGGAGTCTGGATTTTATCTTGACAATAAAAGGGGCCGACAAAGGATTTTAAGTAGAGGACTATTGTGTAAATATTAAGGAAACTGCTGAAGTAATCCAGTTGAATGATGGTAGGGTGGTCTATACCAGCAGTCCCCAACCTTTTTGGCACTAAGGGCTGGTTTTGTGGAAGCCAATTTTTTCATGGATTGGGGGGGGGGGCAGTTAGGATGATCCAAGTGCATTACATTTATGGTGCACTTTATTTCCATTATTATTATCATCATGACATTGTAATATATAATGAAATAATTATATAACTCCATTTGCCACTATAAAAGTCTGCAACCAGATGCAGCTTAATTGTCACTTGCCACTCACTGATAGGGTTTTGATAGGAGTCTGCAAGCAATTGATTTATGATGGTCTCTGTGCAATCAAACCTCTCTGCTCATGTTAATCTGTATTTGCAGCCACTCCTCAGCACAGCATCACTGCCTCAGCTCCACCTCAGATCATCAGGCATTAGATTTTCATAAGGAAGGTACATCCTAGATCTCTCCAATGCACAGTTCACAATAGGATTCGTGCTCCTATGAGAATCTAATGCAGCAGCTGATCTGACAGGAGGCAGAGCTTGAAGGTTCGGGCAGTAATGGGAGCGATGTGGAGCAGCTGTAAATACAGATGAAGCTTCGCTTGCTCTCCCACTGCTCACCACCTGCTGTGTGACCCAGGGACCCCTGGTCTATACTATGTAATGACAGGGGGAATGGGTGCAGGAGATCATTAGACTATTGACTCATAGAATTGATGGTTGATTAGATGTGGATGGGAAGGGAGAGTGAAGAACCAAAGTATAATTTCAATGGGATGAGGGCCCCCAAACTCTTCAGCTTGGGTTGCCCTCAGGGAATTGAGGCACTGGCATTAGGACCTCCTGTCAGCTTGCCTCCTCCTTTGGACCTCCTCCCACCCCTCGACTCGAAGTTTTTCTTTTTTTCATATGAAGTAAACCACAGTTTGCTTAGTTCTGAGAATTGGATATTGCTTTCCTTAAGCAAGATGGATGAAACTACAATTCAACCAACCTCAAGATACGGTTTTGCTCCTTCACAACACACAGAGAATTAAAACAAAAAAACAAAACTAAACCAAATATGCAGTACATGAAGCATGCAGATCATTAAAATAACACAGACCCATGCGATTTGTCTTAAAGGACCCTAAGAGAGTGGACATAACCAAGGCCCATGAGCGAAAAGGAAGGGTTTCATTTGGCACAAATGCATTAATATAAGCTGGGAGGTATTCATAAATTAAAGACATCTGTACAATGTTTGAAGCTACAATGAAGGAGGACAATAACTTGATAATATTATAATATTGGAGGTAGTCAAATCTTCCTTTTTTTTTTAAGCTAGCATAGCCATTTAATTTACTCAACTAAGCTCCAGCCGATGAGGTCTGGCGGTCAAGGAAAACATGAGACATACTAAGAATGTCACAACGGGGGGGAAGAGGTGCTTTCTCACAAAACGCACATAAAAGGCCTTACTAGAATATGTCAGCTGCTTGGTTGTAGCACATGTCTGACTCCACGGCCCCAACACCTTCATAACTGTAGTCTCTATCGTTTGAGGCCACATCGCTTTTATTCTTCTTCCTTTCCCATGGCTTTCCCCCTTGCAGGTCGCATGGTTCACATGTGGCAGAACTCCCAGGGTCAAGTCCTTTGGCAAATGGAACCTCAGCCCCACTCAGGTCAGCGGAATCTGAATGACTGGCTGGGGGCAAACTTCGGTCACTCTGTAGCTTTGTCCTTATTTCTTCTTCTTTAGTCTGAAAAGCAGTATTGAAGAATGAAAGCCAGACTAACTAATGTCCTCCACGTTTTCATTAATACTGCCTGTGATGAACAGTTACAGTTTCTCTGTGTTCATTCATCAGTCCTTTAACACATGTCAGTGGAGGAATTACTGTTGAAGAAGACAGACACACTCCCTACCCTCAAGGACCTTCAGTCTCGTCCTTATTCCCTGAAAGGTCAGGTAGGAGAAATGGGACCAAAACGGGTCAAAACAAGGCTGTGAAGGCTGGTTCCTGCGGAATAGCTGGCAGAGGGCTCTGGGGACCATGGGTGCCAATGCTGGGGGAGCTGTCTGATGGCCTCCCCAGCCTCGTCTCCAGCTCCCCCCTCCACCCCTACGCCTCCTCTCACCCCTACACTCAACTGACGTTTTCTTTCCTCCTATGAAGAAAACTCCAGACTCAGTTCTGAGAACTGGATATTACTTTCTCAGGCCACGTGCATAAAACTAATTGCACCAACGTCACGAGATTGCTTCCTTCCTTTACTGCACACATTAAAAAATAAATAAATAAATAAACATACAGCACAAGAAGCCTACAGATTATGAAAGTAATCAATACAAATCCACCCAGTTTGGCCTAAAGCTGCCGATGGGGAAGGCTGGACATGCGCTCATGCCAGCAGGGAGCAGGACCCCCACCCTCACCCCCACCCCCACCCCCACTTCCACCTGGCTGCAGATTCCATACCTTCCTGTGTTCCTCCACTGCCTGCGTCTTCTCCTCCAGCCCCTTCGTGGTAAAGTCTTCTGCTTCTTTTCTGATCTGAAGTTTTGTAAGCCTAGTTGGTGGCTTTCTCACAGGGTTTTCCGTCGTACTCACCTGGAGGAAGACACTTATTAAAATGGAGAAACAAACCTATTCCTTGGCAGAGAAGAAAGGCAAGAGGTGGAATAAACACAGTTTAAAATGTAAATCCTAATCATCTGAACTTCTCAAATGGCAGGTTTAAAAAACGTGAAAGCTGGTAAACAACAGAACTGATTTCTAAAGATCCAATTCCTGGTAACAGGAATGCATCCCTAAAGAAATAAATCTATACTAGATGCCTAGAAAAACAAACAAACAAACAGGCTATTACTAAAGCCAACCAAACAACCAACCAATCAAGAAACAAAAAATGTGAAAGAATGCAAAGATGTCTTGAAACTGGAAGAGGGCTGAGAAGGAAAAAATCTTGAGAACAGCTACAAGATGGAAAAAGGTGGTGAATGCGCGATGAATTTGTGGTTCAAGGTAAAAAGTTAAACTTGACAATGTTATAATATTCCTCAAAGTACCGATGACTTCGATTTGGGGTCGAGATTAGTGTTTCGTACTTCTGGTTTTGTGGAGGAGAGAATTCACCCTGCTTTGGGCTTTGCTGTTGGTACTTTACAAATATTTATACAATAACATTAAAAAAAATCATCCCATTTCATATGATTGACAAGCCTTTAAACAGTTTAAGGCAATAGTAATGACTTCCTGACTATAATTTCTAGTGACAAAAAAAGAGTGTAACTGTTGTAAAGGGTTTATAAAAAATGGTTTTCTATATGCTTTCTTTTAAAAATTAGGTTTTTAAAATAGTACATTGGTTATGCAAAATTAAAACGATGCATAAATAATCTTCTAATGGCTCCCACTCCCACTCACCAACACAGACCATTAAAGAGTTTGGTGTGTGTCTTTCTGACATCCTCTATGCACATATATTTATATATGAATAAAAACCAAACACAATGGGATTATAGCATATACACTGCTCTGCAATGTGTTTTCTTCACTTAATTTAATGAGGACATCTCTCTGTCATAGATTTACTGTGACTGGGGAAGGTCTTAATGAACTCAAGGCTTCATTATATAATGAACTGAAGATTGTCTTCGATAATTTTTCTAAAGAAGTTTAAAGACAAAAGAGCTATTGATATCCATTGTAATATCTAAAAAACTGTCTCTTCAGACTGCAATATGGTAGGTACTGAGGAAATAAATCAAACAGAGAGACAATTTAGCATAGTAGAAAAGGGCAATAGACTTAGACTCAGACAAAACTTGGGTTTGATTTCTAAGTCAGCCACAGTGTGGCTTTGCATGAGTTCTTATTAAATAAATTCTGCAAGCCTTGCTTTCCCTACTTGTAAAGTAGGTTTAATAATACTTTTTCACAGGATTTGTTTTTAAAGGGGGGAGAGTAAGTAGTAGTTACTCACTAAATGACAATTACTTTTCATTCAGTGAAAGCGGTGACTTTTTCAATGACAGCACACAGAGTCATAACCAAGACAGAGCATTTGTCACAAAGGGTAGGAATGAGAGTTGGAATCGCATTATATTTGGAGAGCTGCTACCCATAAAAACCCTTCAAAAAAATCATCTTTAAAAATCTATAGAAGCTACTAGTTTGATCACTTTAAGAATACCACCGGGGGACTGCCGTGCCTAAAGGTCTGTGATAAGATTTGGGTCTTGTTTCTAGCCAACCTAACTGTACGCATTACTTCTTATGTCCACTGTGTGTTCCTCAGACATTTCCTAATGAGCTATTGACCTACAGATGAACCTATCACGGCTATACTCCCTTAGCCAACCATGTGTATAGGATAGAATCATAGGCCAAAGCCTAGTGACAAGGTCCTGCTTCGCCACTGTTAGACCTCATGGGGAAGGTCAGTCTGAGCTTTAACTGGCATTCTTTGGTCTTTACCCAGTCAACTCCCTCCTTCTTAAAATACCCCACTCCATGAGGTTAAAAAAATAATGTTAGAGGTTCTGATGAAATGTGAACAAACTGCCTACCTGCACTAAAGGTTATCAAGTACAGGAGTCCCCAGAGAAGGAAATCAACTGAGTGGAGGTGGGAGCAGTCAGTGAAGAATGGAGAGGCTGTGTAGGGAGACGCAGGGAGAAATAAGTTTGGGATAAAAGACACTTAAAATGTGGACAAGTGACAGCCAATCACATCTCTCTAAACAGACTGTACCAATGCATACCCATATTTACATGTGTGCATAAAACCGATTCACATTTATAATATAGCTGCTTAAGTCTCGTTAGAATGTTTTAGAATATACTGATTGATTTAGTCTGAGTTTCAGTTGCTTAGCAGTTTATTTCTTACAAAGAATTATTCAATTCATTATGAGTGAATACAACATTTATTAATATTACTATGATTATGACTGAAAGCCGGTTATCCAGAGGGCGATATGGAATTGCTAGAGTGCTTGCCAATAAGTAAATAATTAAAAATTAAGAAAAAAGATGGAACAGGGCCCTGTGGTAGATCCAGATAATACCCTGGAATTCTGGTTCACAGGGGAGGGGCCTGAGTCAGAAGATGAAAGAAGGACCCTCACTTTTCAGCATCCTTTATTGTATTTTGTTTTAAATGATAACCAAATTAAAAGTAACCACCTGGCTAAGAAGGGAACAGATCTGTGTCGAAAATTCCCTTGCTGGGATGGCTCAGTGGGTTAAGTGCTCACTTTGCAGCCCCCCCGGGTCCAAGGATCGAATTCTGGCCCTGGCCTATGTGGACCCATATGTTGAACTGGGGTGTGCCCCCAGTTTAGTTCTTGCTGGGACCCATGTGGGAGGCCCCATGCTCGGTTCCTGCCCTGTGCAGCCCCGCACCCACCTGTGGAGTGGAACTATATGGAAAATTAATGACGCACAACTATGGAGACTGCTCTGGGCCCTCTCCCTTTTCTCTGTCTCCCTCTCTGTCAAAAACAATAAAATGAATCTTTAAAATTCCCTTGTGTTTAAGTATACTATTGGCCTACATGAGAGTTCTTGTGTTTAAAGTATTTTCACATTTATTATTCTGTTCATTCCCCCCATAATATCTAATTTAAAAGTTTTTTAAGCAATGAAGAAATAGTGTTTACGTCTGATTGGGTTTATTGCCTGTAGTACCTGCAGATAACAACATCTCTTTTTGACCATCCTTTCTGATTGCCTTGATTCTTTCGTTTATTTTTTAGCCAATTTTATTGTGTTTTCTTTTTCTTTTTCTAATAAATTATTAACTATTAGATAGTTAAAAGTGTTGCCTGCGTAATGAATGAAATTTCCATTCTTAATATGGTGCCTTTTTCAGTCCCTCAACATTCCCTCTCATCTTTTCACATTGGCCTCGTAACTTTTCCTGAAATTATGCAAGACACCCAATGTCTGACACACTTATGAGCATGATCTCAGCTACACCTGCGACACTAAACAACGACATCTCCCCTTCACTTCCATACACTTGCTGGGTGGAAATACCAGAAAGTAGGTCGTGTATTCAGGCATACTTTAGAGTCCTCTTTCCCAATGAGCGGGGGACTTCAATTTCAAGAGCTGTCACCCCTCCCAGCTTTATGCTGACTTTGAGGCCTGTGTGTACATGTTTGTTGAAACTTCAGGGCAGTGGCTCTCCTTGTGGCTGCCCAAGGGAATCATCCAGAAGCTTTCAAATGCATGACAACTGCGACCCACCCATCAGCACGGGTCCTAGGGGGACCTAGATACTGGGAGCTTTGAAAGCTTTCTTTTTTTATTTTTTAAGATTTATTTTTATTGTTTTTTGACTGAGAGAGATAGAGAGAGACAGAGAGAAGGGGGAGGGCCCAGGGCAGTCTTCATAGTTCACATTAGTTTTCCATATGGCTTCACTCCACAGGGGGTGCGGGGCTGCGCAGGGCAGGAACTGGGCCAGGAGCCTCCCACATAGGCCCCGGCAAGAACTGAACTGGGGTACACCCCAGCTCAGCATATAGGTCTGTATGGGCCGGTGCTGGGATTCCATCCTCGGGTTCCAGGGCTGCAAAGCGAGTGCTTAACCCGCTGAGCCATCCAGCTTCCCTGAAAGCTTTCTTGATGACTCGATTGTGTAGCCAGGTTAAGGACCACTGCACTAGGCAATTAAACGCACAGATGTGTGCCCTACTCAACTGGTCTGTTGCAAGTCTGGCTTATGTTAGGACATCTTGGCCTAATTCCGAAGCAAAAACAAAGCAAAGCAAAACTCACACACACACACACACACACCCCTATACAAAATCCACAAAAGATCTGTGTTTTTTTGCACCTCTGCAGCCTGTCACATTTCAGACCTTGTTTTTTAATTTAAGATTTATTATTTTTGACAGAGACAGGGAGAAACAGAGACAAAGAGAGACAGAGAGAAGGGGAGGGCGCAGAGCAGTCTCCATAGCTGTACGTCATCAGTTTTTGACATGGTTTTGTTCCACACAGGTGGG
>PVKE010039671.1:0-14889 GCA_004027555.1 Craseonycteris thonglongyai
CATCCTACCCAGGATGCTGAGGTGTGCTACACGACTTGGAAGTTGGGGATGGGGAGTGGCTCTGAAACAATACCACAAGTCTTTTGGTAGGAGAATGCAGGATGGTTCAGTGGGTTAAGTGCTCACTTTGCAGTGCTGGGGACCGGGGATTGAATCCCGGCCCCGGCCCGTGCGGAACCATGTGCTGAACTGGGAGCTCTCTGTATCTCTCTCTCTGTCAAAAATAAAAGTAAATAAATAAATAAAATATATTAAAAAAATAAAAAAGTCTTTTGGAGGGCACTAAAAGGATGCAGATCCTATTAACCACTTCACAGATTATATCAAGACACCCTCCTATTAGCTGCTGAGAATGCCTCACTTGCCAATTTACCCAACTAGTCCATGGACTACCTTAGTGCTCAAGGTGCTTTACCCCTACACCACATACCACACTCTGGGGCCACTTTCTAGTACATACTACTGAGGGTAGCAAGAGTGAGTCTAAGTAGAAAAAGAACAAAGGTGGAGGCATCTGGCTTCCTGATTTCAAACTCTAATGCAAACCAATAGTAGTCATAACAGTATGGTGTTGGCATAAAAACAGACACATTGATCAATGGAACAGAATTCAGAGCTCAGAAATAACCTAACACACATATGAACAATTAATATATGACAAAGTAGTCAAGAATATACAATGGAAAAAGGAAATCTCTTCTGTCAATGGTGTTAGAAAAAACTGGACAGCTACATGCAAAGGAATGAATCTAGATCACTATCTTACATCATGTCCCCAAATTAACTAAAAATGAATTAAAGACTTAAATGAAGGCCTGAAAACATAAAATTTATAGAAGAAAACATAGGCAGTAAGCTCCTTGACATCAGTCTTAGGGATATCTTAGTGGATCTGACTTCAAAGGGAAGGGATCAAAAGCAGCAATTACAAATGGGATGACATCAAACTAAAAACTTCTGTGCAATGAAGTAAATCATAATCAAAATAGAAAGGCAATCTATTGAATGGGAGAGGATATTTGCAAATCATATATTTGATAATAAGTTGTTGAAAATGTATAAAAAACTCAAACAACTTAACAAAAAAAAATCAAATAACCAATTTAAAAACAGTAGAGGGTCTAAAAGGCATTTTTACAAAGAAAACACACAGATGGCCAAAAGGCACATGGAAAGATGTACATCACTAATGATTAGTGGAATGAAAATTAAAACCATGATGAAAAATCACCCCACAGCTGTTAGCATAGCTCTTGTCAAAGAAAAAAAAAAAAAAAAAAGCAAAATATAGCAACTGTTAGGATGTGTAGAAGAGGAAACTCAGACAACTTGTGTTTGTTAATGGATAAAGAAGTGCTATATGAAGAGTGGTCAAGAAATTTGTGGAAAAAGTGGGAGTAGTGAGAGTACTAACGTATACAGTTTTGTTGTGTGACTTATTGTTATGTTAGTATGTGTATCAAATTTTAGCTTACTTACTAAAAGGAAAATTTGTCATCAAGACATGATCAAGAGCATGAGAGGGGCTCTTGAAACCTCTCCTGGAAAGAGTAACAAGTTGAACAACTAAAATCCAATCAGGAAATCCCTAAGCAACATGCAGCCTCAGCTGAGGGACCCACTCATCACAAGAAAATACTTAAAGCCAGAGAAAAGGAGGTGAGTGAGAGAGAAGAAAGGGGAGCAGTGCAGAGACACACCATGGAGTGCCACCTGGAGACCTACTTGGTGACCAACCCAGAGACTGAACCAGAGACCAGCAGAGAAGAGACTGACTGAGGTGGAAGCGTGGGAGCACGGGAGTGGGGGTAGAGGTGCACAGTGACTCTGGGTGGGTTGGGGGCCTAAAACAAACAAAGGAGGAGGCTGGGCAGCCAAAACATGGGGCAGACGGCAGAAGCAGGTGCTGCTGGCTGTAGCAAAATGTAGCAGTGAGAGTGCAGGAAGAATAGCCATAGCTTGGTGAGACCAGCCATAACATGGTGCAAGAGGCCAGAATGAGGCACCAGCATCAACCAGAGATCAGTGTGGATGCCTGGAGGTTAGGGCTGTCCGTCACCATGTGGATCAGGTGGCTGGAGAATAGGGGACCACAGAGCGTAAGGCCAGCAACCAGAGCAGGAAGCAGGCATTCTGATGGATGGAGTGTCAGCAGCAGAAGCATGCTGGTCGCTGAAGCTCAGAGTGGCCCTTGATAAGGTGGGGCCCCAGCCAGAGCACTGCATGGCCTTGGACACAAAGCCTGGCTGCTTCCCCTTGCTTTCTCCCAAAGCTCACCCATTAGCTTTGCACAGAGTCTGCACTCAATCAGCTACTGCCAGGAAGCCACCATTACCCTGTGATGCAAATAGACCTGCACCTTTCCCACCCATCCCCACCCCCACCCTTTCTGCTGAAGCTAGCAGAGGGATCTAGGAAAACTGTGAAGCACAGGTGTGGCAGCTTCTGACTTCAGTGGGATCTCAGAAATATAGAATATCATCACCATATCTTGCCAAAGAGGAGGTGTACAGAGATCAGGGTGAATGATTCAAAAAGAAGCTCACCTTCTAGGAAGTCTCCCACTGTGAGAAAACTAAAAATCAAGAGAAGATACTATAAGACACTGTAGCAACACCAGCTAGGAAGTAAAAGAATGATCTCTTCTCATCTACCAGGAAGAAAGACCTTATATCCAGAAAAAGAAATTCTCCAACAGCAATGTGTATCCTAGTGAACAAAGGTGCTCAGAAAAAATATATAAAATCTCCAGCAAAGAAAGTTGAAGATATGAAACTATATGAGCTAAATGACACAGAATTCAAGACTGCAATTCTGAAATCATTTAAAGAAATCAAAGAAAATTGTTGGAGTACACAGAGGGAGCTAAATGATCTCAGAAAGAAAATTAAAACTAACCATAGAAGCAAATAAAAATTTTGGGAATAAACAACACAATAAAAAAGTAAAAAAATGAAATAGCTACCCTAAGAAGCAGAGCTGACCAGATGGAAGAATTAGTGAAATCAAAGAAAGAAATTTAGTAATGTCACAGAAGAAAGAGGAGAGAGACCTAAGAGCTAAAAGAAACAAAAGATCTTTACAAGAAGTATCTAACTCCATTAGAAAGAATAATATAAGAATAATAGTTATTCTGGAGGAAACATAGGACGAGATGGGCATGAAGAATTCGCTCAGACAAATTGTAGATAAGAACTCAAATCTATGGAAACAAACAGAACCTCAAATTCAAGAAGAAAACAGGACACCTAGCTACTTGAATCCTAACAGACCCTCTCCAAGGCACTTTATGCTGAAGATATCAAAGGTCAAACACAAAGAATCCACAAGGCAGCCAGAAAAAAGAACATCATAACCCAAAAAGAAAAGCCCATCAGGCTATGATCAGATTTCTCAACAGAAACTTTACAAGCCAGGAGGGAGAGGAGTCAAGTATTCAAAATATTTAAGGAGAGAAATTACCAGCCAATAATTATCTACTCAGCAAAGATATCTTTTAGATATGAAAAACAAAACAAAACAAAAAAAAACGTTTTTAGACATATAAAAATTCAAGGAATTTTCCAGCAGGAAGCCAGCATTTTAGAAATACTGAAGGAGGTGATTGGACCTGAGATAAAAAGTAAAAATAAATAGGGATAAACTGGAACAATAAAAACATAAAAGGGAAAAAATAAAGGTTTAAACTTCCAAATAGAACAAAGATAAGAAGCATACTTAAAAAAAGGAACCACTGCATATTTGAAGCTTTCTTTTACATAAAGTTCATGGTAACCACCCAAAAAGAACTTAGAACAGGAACACATAACAGAAAAAAAAAAAAAAGAAGAGAGAGAGAACAGAGAAACACAGTCATAAATACCATCAAAATAAAATAACAAAAGGAAATAAAAAAGCAATAAAGAAAAAGAGCGACCAGAAAACAAAAGATAAAATGATTATAGAAAATTCTCATATATCAATCATCACCCTAAATATACATGTACTGAACTCACCAATAAAAATACAAAGAGGGGATGCTGGGATGGCTCAGCACATTAACTACTTGCCTTACATTCCTGGGGTCCAAAAATCAAATCCTGCCCTTGGCCCATGTGGATCCACATGTTGACCTGGAGTGTAGCCCCCAGTTTGGTTATTGCCAGGGTGAGCTTCCCATGTAGAAAGCCCTAGTCAGCCCCCAACTTGTGGGAATGTGCCACCCATGCAGGAGGAGGCCCTGGACCGGGTTTCCACACTGTGCCTTCCCTGCACACCTGTGTGGAATGAAACTATATTGAAAAATTATGATGTACAACTATGGAGACTGCCCTGGCCCACCCCTTTCTCTCTGTATCTCTCTGTCTCTGACTCTGTGTCTGTCAAAAATAATAAAATAAACCTTAAAAAAAAAAGATGCAAAATGGGAAGCTAAATTAAAGAACAAACACAACCTTATGCTGCCTACAAGAGACACACCTCAGACACAAAGACAAACACAGATTCAAAGTGAAAGGGTGGAAAAAAATACTCCAAAAAAGTGGCATCCAGAGAAAAGCAGGTATAGCATACTTATATCAGATGAAACAGGCTTCAGGATCTAAAAGATAATGAGACAAAGATGGACATTTTATAATGATAAAGGGGACAATACAACAAGAAGACAGGACACTTATTAATACCTATGCCCCAAGCTAAGAAGACCAAAATTTACAAAGCAACTACTAACAGATCTAAAAGGAGAAATGAATAAAAATACAATTATAGTAGAGAGCCAAAACACCTTCTTAACAGCCAGGGACAAATCATCCAAACAGAATATAAATAAGGAAATATCAGCTTTAAATTATATCTTACAGCAATAAGATGTAGTTGATATTTACAGGGTACTTCATTCTACAACACTTGTCTATGCATTCTTTTCCAGTGTACATGGAACATTCTCAAAGATAGACCACATGCTGGGACACAAAGCTACCCTCAGCAAATTTAAGAGGATTGAAATCATACTAACTGTATTCTGGTCACAAAGCTTTGAAATTAGAGATGAACTACAAAAAGAAAGCAGGAAAAACCACATATACATGGACATTAAACAACATGTTATTAAAAAATTACTAGACCAGAGAAAAAATAAAAGAAGAGATTAAAAAGTACATAGGTTGGGAAGTCGGATGACTCAGTGGGTTAAGCGTTCACTTTGCAGCCCCAGGGACCGAGGATCAAATCCTGGCCCCGACCCATGTGGACCCATATGCTGAACTGGGGAGTGCCCCCAGTTTAGTTCTCACCGGGTTGACACCCCGGCCCAGTTCCTGCCCTGTGCAGCCTCGTGCCCACCTGTGAATGAAACTATGTGGAAAAACCAAGGATGTACAACTATGGAGACTGCTCTGGCTCCTCCTCCTTCTCTCTGTCTCTGTCTCTGTATCTCCCTGTCAAAAATAAAAAATAAAAATAAATCTTAAAAAAAAACAACATAGGAACAAATGACAATAAAAACACAACATGAGACGTCATCAAGTTGGCAGCATGAGAGGAGCTCGTGAAACCTCTCCTAGGAAGACAACAATTTAAACAACTAAAATCCAACCAGAGAATTCCTAAGCAACGCATAGCCTCAGCTGAGGAACCCACTCATCACAAGAAAATACCTAAAACTCAAGAAACGAAAGTGAGTAAGAGAGAAATAAAGAAACCAGTGGAGACACGCAACAGAGTGTGACCCAGAGACCAAACCAGTGATGGACCCAGAGGCTAACCTGAGTCCAGCGGAGGAGAGACTGACTGAGGTAGGAGCACGGGGGCGCGGGTCCAGGTGCAGAACGACTCTGGGTGAGTTGGAGGCCTGAACAAACAGAGGCGGAGGTGCAGACGCCAGAGTGAGGGGTGGACGGAGAAAGCGGGTGCAGCTGACAGTGGTGAGAGTCCTCAGTGGGAATGCAGGGGGCACAGCTAGGGCGTGAGGAGGGCGGCTGGGGTGTGGGGCAGAAGGCTGGAGCATGGGGCAGGAGGTCAGAGTGAGGCACCAGCAGCAGCCAGAGATTGGAGGGGGTGACCAGAGTGAAGATCCGGCTTCTGGTGCTTGAGTCCTGCGGCTAGAGCTGGGAGCCTGTGGGGCGTGAGGCCAGCAACTGGAACCAGAGTTGGGTGTTCCAGTGGCTGGAGCACGGACACCAGGAGTGTGTTGGTGGCTGAGGCGCAGAGTGGCCCTCACTGAGGTGAGGCCTCAAACAGAGCACTGTGTGGCCTTGGACATGGAGCCTAGGTGCTCCCACTTGCTGTCTCCCAGGGCTCACCCTGCAGGCCTTACCCACAATCTGCCTTCAGTGAGCTGCGGCTCGGAAGCTGCCATTACCCTGTGATGCAAACACACTTGTGCCTTTCCATACAATCCTTGCCCCCTCCTTACCACTGAAGTTGGCAGAGGGATCTAGGTGTGGCAGCTTCTGACAGCAGTGGGATATCGGAGGCATAGAATATCATCGCCCACCATACCTTCCAAAAGAGGAGGCATACAGAGATCATGGTGACTGAGTCAAAGAGAAGCCCACCTTCTAGGAAGTTTCCCACTGTGAGAAAACCAAATAAATAAGAGAAAGTATTATAAGACACTAACACCAGCTAGGAAGTAAAAGAAAGATACTTTCACATCTACCAGGGGGAAAGTTCCTCAGGTCCAGGAAATGAAATGCTCCAATAGCTATGAATACCCCTTTGAACAAAGGAGCTCAGAAAGAAAGAGTAAAATTTCCAGAAAAAGAACTTGAAGATATGGAATTATATGAACTAAATGACAGAGAATTCAAGGCTGCAATTATAAAAACACTCAAAGATATCAAAGAAAACTGGCAGAGTACACAGAAGGAACTAAGTGATCTCAGAAAATAAATTGAATCTATGAAAAAGATGCAAATAGAAATTCTGGAGATAAACAACATAATAAAAGACATAAAAAATGAAATAGCTAGCATAGGAAGCAGAGCTTACCAGATGGAGGAAAGAATTAGTGAAATTGAACACAAAAATTTGGAAATGTCACAAAAGGAAGAGGAGAGAGACCTAAAACCTAAAAGAAATGAAAGATATCTACAAGAATTATCTGACTCCATTAGAAAAAAATATATAAGAATAATAAGTATTCCAGAGGAAGCAGAGGACAAGATGGGCACAGAGAATTTACTCAGACAAATAGTAAATGAGATCTTCCCAAATCAATAGCAAGAACTGGAACCTCAAATCCAAGAAGAAAACAGGACCCTTAGCTACTTTAATCCTAACAGACCCTCTCCAAGGTACATTATACTGAAGACATAAAAGGTCAAAGATAAAGAATCCTCAAGGCAGACAGAAAAAAGAATGCCATAACTTATAAAGGAAAGCCCATTAGCCTATCAGATTTCTCAACAGAAACTCTACAAGCCAGAAGGGAATGGAACATATTCAAAATAGTAAAGGAGAAAAATTCCCAGCCAACAATTCTGCACCCAGAAAAGTTATCGTTTAGATATGAAGGAGAGATAAAGACCTTTTTAGATATACAAAAACTGAAGAAATTCTCCAGCACCAGGCCAGCATTTAAATAAATACTGAAGGAAGTGATTGGACCTGAAACAAAGTAAAAGTAAATAGGAATAAACTTGAACAACAAAAATACAAAAAGGGAGGAAATAAAGACTTAAGTTTCCAGAGTATGTAGATAAGAAATATCCTTAAGTAAAGAAACCATTGCATATATGACTCTTTCTTCTATATAAAGTTCATGGTAACCACTGCAAAATAACTTAGAACTAGTACACATAACAATAAAAGAAGAGAATACAGAAAACAGTCATAAACACCATCAAACTAAAATAATCAATGGGAAGAAAAGTACAAAGAAGCAATAAAAAAAAAGAGCTACCAGAAAAAGAAAGATAAAATGGCTATAAGAAATCCTCATATATCAATCATCACCCTAAATGTAAATGGACTGAACTCAACAATAAAAAAGACACAGAGTAGCAAACTTGATTAAAGAACAAAACCAACCTCATGCTGTCCACAAAGGACACACTTTAGCCACAAGACAAACGCAGACTCAAGGTGAAAGGGTGAAAAAAAATACTCCAAGCAAATGGCACCCAGAGAAAAGTAGGTGTAGCCATAATTATATTTTACAAAGCAAACTTCAGAATCACAAAGATAATAAAAGACAAAGATGGACATTTCATAATGATAAAGGGGACAATACAACAAGAAGATATTACACTTATTAATATATATGACTCCAACCAAGAAGCAACAAAATTCACAAATGAAGTATAACAGATCTAAAAGAAGAAACTGACAAAAACACAATTATAGTAGGGGATTAAACACCTCATTGCCAGCCATGGACAGATCATCCAAAAAGAAAATAAATAAGTAAAGATCAGCTTTAAAGGATACATTACAGCAACTGGACATAATTGACATTTACAGGACACCTCATCCTAAAACACAAGACTATATATTTTTTTCTGATGCACATGGAATGTTTTCAAGGATAGACCACATGCTGGGACACAAAGCTAGCCTCAGCAAATTTAAGAAGATCAAAATTCTACCAACTGTATTCTCTAATCACAAAGCTTTGAAATTGAAGATCAACTACAAAAAGAAAGCAGGAAAAATCACATATACATGAAGACTAAACAACATGTTATTAAAAATGACTGGATCAAAGGAGAAATAAAAGAAGAGATTAAAAGTACACAGAAACAAATGACAATGAAAACACAACATACCAACATTACTGGGATGCAACAAAAGCAGTAATAAGAGGGAAATTTATATCACTACATGCCTTTCTCAAGAAACAAGAAAAGTCACAAGTAAACAACCTAATATCACATCTTCAAGAACTAGAAAAAAAAATCATAAAAATTAAAGCAGAACTAAATGAAATAAAGAATAAAAAATGATAGAAAAAATTAATGCAACAAAGAGCTGGTTCTTTAAAAATAATAATAAAAGGACAAACCCATGGGTAGGCTCACCAAGGGAAAAAGAGAAAACACAGAAATAATCTGAATTAGAGATGAAAGAGGGGAAATTACAACTGATACCACAGAAATACAAAGGATCATACAAAAATACTATGAAGGACTATATGCCACCAAATTTTGTAACCCAGAAGAAATGGACCAGTTTTCAGAAAAAATATAGTCTACCTAGAATGAACCAAGAAGAACTGCATTACCTAAACAGTGAGGATCACAGGGAGGAAATTTAAACAATCATCCAAAACCTTCCCAAAAACAAGAGTCCAGGACCAGTTGATCTCACTAACAAGTTTTACCAGGCATTCAAAGAGGAACTAACACCTTCCTCAAAACATTTCCAAAAAAACTGAAGAAGAGACAATACTTCCCAACTCATTTATGAGGCCAATATTACCCTAATATCAAAGCCTGGCAAGGATGTCACACAAAAAAGAGAAATGTAGACCAATATCTCTGGTGAACACCAGTGCAAAAATCCTAAACAAAATACTAGCAAATAGAATGCAACAAAGCATTAAAAAGATTATACATCACAATCAAGTGGGATTCATCCCAGGAATCCAAGGATGGTTCAACATACGCAAACTGATCAATGTGATACACCACATAAACAAAATTATTCACAAAAACCATATGATTATATCAATTGAGCAGAGAAAGCATTCTAGAAGATACAACATTCATTTATGATCAAAACACTTAATAAAATGTGTATAGAAGGAAAATACCTCAACATAATAAAGGCCATATATGATAAACCCTCAGCAAATGTCATACTGAATGGGGAAAAACTGAAACCTCTTCTTCAAAAATCAGGAATGAGACAGGGATGTACCCTGTTACCACTGCTCTTCAACGTAGTGCTGGAAGCTCTAGTCAGAGCCATTAGGAAGAAAAAAGAAATAAAAAGCATACAAATTGGAAATGAAGAAGTTAAACTGTCATTTTTGTGCATGACATGATCCTTTATATATAAGACCCTAAAGACTCCATCAGAAAACTATTAGAAATAATATATACATATAGTAGGGTTGAAGGATACAAAACAATGTACAAAAATCCAGAGTATTTTTACATACAAACAATAAAACTTCAGAAAAAGAAATGAGTAAAACCATACCATTTACGATCAAAACAAAAAGAATAAAACACTTAGGAATAAACTTAACAAAGAATGTGAAGGATTTATATGAGGAAATCTATTAAGACACTATTAAAAGAAATTGAAGAAGATAGAAAGAAAAGGAAGGATATTCCATGTTCATTGATTGGAAGAATCAACATAGTCAAAATAGCCATATTACCCAAAACAATATACAGATTTAATGCAATTCCCATCAAAATCTCACAGACATTCTTTCAAGAAACAGATAAGGGAAGTTGGGATGGTTCAGGGGGTTGAGAGCTCACTTTGCAGTCCCAGGGATCAAGGATCAAATCCCAGCCCCAGCCCATGTGGACCCATATGCTGAACTGGGGAGTGCCCCCACTTCAGTTCTCACTGGGGTGAGACCCCGGCCCAGTTCCTGCCTGGTGCAGCCCCGCTCCCACCTGTGGAATGAATCTATGTGGAAAAACCAATGATGTGCAACTATGGAGACTGTTCTGGGCGCTCCCCCTTCTCTCTGTCTCTGTCTCTGTATCTCTCTCTCTGTCAAATACAATAAAAATAAATCTTTAAAAAAGAAACAGATAAATAAATTAGCAGATTCATGGGGAACCACAAAAAACCCCGAATCGCCAAAGCTGTCCTCAAAAATAAATAAATAAATAAGGCTGGAGGCATCACACTCCCTGACTTCAGTCTATACTACAAAGCATCAATAATCTAAACAACTTGGTATTGGCAGAGAAATGGACATACAGACCAATGAAACAGAATTGAAAACCCAGAAATAAACCCACAAATATATGGACAGGTAATCTTTGACAAAGAGCAAAAACTATACAATGGGGAGAAGAAAGCCTCTTCAGTAACTGGTGCTGGGAAAATTGGAAAAACACATGCAAAAGAATAAATCTGGACTGTGAACTGTCATCATATACTAAAATTAACTCGAAGTGGATTAAGGACTTCCACTTAAGCTTCAAAATTATAAAGTGCATAGAAGAAGGTATTGGCACTAAACTTATAGACCTTGGGCTCAGAGAGCACTTTATGAACTTGACCCCAAAGGTAAGGGAAGTAAAAGCAAAAATAAATGAATGGGACTATATCAAACTAAAAAGCTTCTACATAGCAAAAGGACACCGTAAGTAAAAGGGAAACCAACCGAATGGAAGAAAATATTTGCAAACAATGCCTCTTATAAGGGGCTAATGTCTAAAATATATAAAGAACTCATACAACTCAACAACAACAACAAAAAGATTCAATTAAAAAATGGGCAGAAGACCTAAACAGACACTGCTCTCCTGAAGACACACAAACAGCCACAGATACATGAAAAAATGTTCAACTTCACTAGCAATTAGGGAAATGCAAATTAAAACCACAATGAGGTACCACTTCACACCTGTTAGAATGGCTATAATCAACAAGACAAGGGATAACAAGTGCTGGAGAGGCTGTGGAGAAAAAGGAACCCTCATACACTGCTGGGGGGAATGTAAATTGGTACAACCACTGTGGAAGGCAGTGTGAGGATTCCTCAAAAAGCTAGGAATGGAATTGTCATATGACCCAGCAACCCCTCTTCTGGGTATGGACCCAAAAAATCTGAAAACCTTAATCCTCAAAGGTATCTGTACCCTAATGTTCATCATAGCACTGTTCAGGGAGGCCAAGTCATGGAATCAACCAAAGTGTCCTCTGATAGATGACTGGATAAAGAAGCTGTGGTACATTTATACAATGGAATACTACTCAGCAGAAGAAAAGAAAAAATACAGCAATATGTGACAACTTGGACAAAACTTGAAAACATCTTATTAAGTGAAATAAGTCAGACTAAAAGAATCAAGAAACATGTGACCCCACTTATAGGTGGAATATAAAACTGAAAGTAACAAAGAACAAAAAAAAACCCTCATGGACAGAGTCAATAGTTTAGTGGTTACCTGAGTGTAAGGGGGAAGGTGGGTGGGGGAGCTGGGGGAGTGGGGGGAGTAGAAAGGGGAATCAAATATATGGTGATGGAAAGTGAGCTGATTCTGGGTAGTGAGCACATAATGCAATGTATAAACAATGTAATGTAGAATTGTACACCTGGAAACAATGTAATTGATATCAATCAATGTCACACCAATAAATTTAACAATTAAAAAAAATACCAAAATTATGTGAAGCAGCAAAAGAAGTAATCAGAGAGAAATTTATGTCACTACAGACTTCTCAAGAAACAAGAAAAATCACAAGTAAACTATTAGGACCAGTTACCAGGGTAAAACCACATTGCAACTTGTGGGGAGGGGGGAGGAAGGAAGTGGAGTGGGGAGGTAAACAGTGAGATTCTGGAATGAACAGTTCTCAGAAAGTCACAGAGCACACGAACCTGTGATACCAGGAAACAGGCTAACCACAAAACACCCAAATTGTTAAATTGAGTCTAATCTCACTAACCTCATCTGAAGTTCACACTTAAAAGTCTCACCCAATCCTTCACTCAGAGTAAACGCCAGTATTAAAGTCCCCCTTCAATAAACTTGCTGGCTAGCCTGAACTCTTGGGGTGTTTCTCCCTTGGCAAATCTATCATAAACAACTGAATATCACATCTTAAAGAACTAGAAAAAGAACAAGAGCAGCAGCAACATAAAACAATAAAAATTAAAGCAGAACTAAGTGAAATAGAGACTAGAAAAACAATAAAAAAAATAATGCAACAAAGAGCTGGATCTTTGAAAAAATTAATAAAATTGACAACTCCTGGCTAGGCTCACCAAGCAAAAAGAGAAAAGATGCAAGTAGTCAGAATTAGAAATAAAAGAGGAAATTAGAATGGATACCACAGAAATACCAAGGTTATACAAGAATACTAGGAAGGGCTATGTGCCACCAAATTTGGCATCCTAAAAGAAATGGACCAGTTTTTAAGAAACATTTGGTCTATCTAGACTGAATGAAGAAGAACTGGATGATCTAAACAGAACAATCAGCAGTAAAAAATTGAAAAAAATCATCCAAAACCTCCTCAAAAGCAAGAGTCTAGGACCAGAAGGTATCACTAATGAGATTTACCAGGCATTCAAAGAGGAACTAACACCTACCTATCCTCTTCAAACTTTTCCAAAAAATTGAAGAAGAGGCAATACATCCCAATTTGTTCCGTGAGGCCAACATTTCTCTAATACCAAAGCCTGGTACAAACATCACAAAAAATTAATATATACACCAATATCTCTGGTGAACACCTATGCAAAAATCCTAAAAACAAACAAACAAAAAAACAAAAACTAGCAAATATAATACAGCAATATATATTAAAAAATTATACATCATGATCAAGAGAGATCCATCCCAGGGGCACAAGGACAGTTCAACATATGCAAATCAATCAATGTGATACACCACATAAACAAAATAAAAGATACAAACCATATGAGGGGAAGCTGGAATGGCTCAGTGGGTTAAGCGCTCACTTTGCAGCCCCAGGGACCGAGGATCAAATCCTGGTCCTGGCCCATACGGACCCATATCCTGAACTGGGGAGTGCTCCCAGTTCAGTTCTCACCAGGGTGAGACCCCGGCCCAGTTCCTGCCCTGTGCAGCCCCGTGCCCACCCGTGGAATGAAACTATGTGGAAAAACCAATGATGTGCAGCTATGGAGACTGTTCTGGGCCCTCCCGCTTCTCTCTGTCTCTGTCTCTCTCTGTCAAAAACAATAAAAATTAAATCTTTAAAACCATATAATTATATCAATTGATACAGAAAAAGCACTCCATAAGATACAACATTCATTTATGATCAAAACATTTAATAAAATGGGTATAGAAGGAAGTACCTCAACATAATAAAGGCCATATATCACAAACCATCATCAAATGTCATACTGAACGGGGAAAAACTGTAACATTTTATTCTAAAATCATGAACAAGAGAGAATTGTCCTGTGTCACCACTATTATTCATCATAGTGCTAAAAGTTCTAGCCAGAGCCATTAGGGAAGAAAAAGAAATAAAAGGCATCCAAATTGGGAATAAACAAGTTAACCTATCAGTTTTTACAGATGATATAATCCTTTATATATATAACCCTGAAGACTCCACCAGAAAATTAATAGAAATAAGAAATTAATACAGTAAAGTTGCAGGATACAAAATCAATGTATAAAAATCCACTGCATTTTTATATATGAACAACAAAACTTCAGAAAAAGAAATGAGAAAAACAATACCTTTTACAATCAAAACTAAAAGAATAAAGTATTTAGGAATAAACTTCACAAAGAATGTGAAGGACTTATACAAGGTAAACAATAAGACACTATTAAAGGAAATTGAAGAAGATACAAAGAAATGGAAAGATAGTCCGTATTCATGGATTGGAAGAATCAACATAGATAAAATGGCCATATTACCGAAAGCAATACACACATTTAATGCAATTCCCATCAAAATCCCAGACATTCTTTCAAGAAATAAAAATTAAATCATCAGATCCTTATGAAACCACAAAAGACCCGAAATTGCCAAAGAAATCCTATGAAGAAAGCATAAGATTGGCGACATCACGCTCCCTGACTTCAGTGTATTCTACAAAGCATCAATAATCAAAACAGCTTGGTATTGGCAGAAAAGTAGACACACAGACCAATGGAACAGAATCACCCTCCAAAAGATAGTTCCAGTTTTCTTTGGGGGAAGAAATTTATAGATGATAAAGAGGTTAAAGCTGCAATTTGAGAGCAAAAACAAAACGTTTTTTCCTGAGGGTATGAATAA
>PVKE010039672.1:0-14917 GCA_004027555.1 Craseonycteris thonglongyai
AGAGAGAGAGAGAGAGAGAGAGAGAGAGAGAGAGAGAGAGAGAGAGAGAAAGAGAGAGAAGAGGGCAGGCCCAGAGCACTCTCCATAGTTGTACGTCATTAGTTGTAACATAGTTTTATTACACACAGGTGGGTATGGAGCTGTGTGGGGCAGGAACCCAACAAGGGGCTTCCTGCATTAGAGGAGAGAACCTTTGCTGCCATCCCAGTGGTTACCAGTTGCACCACAGTTCATCATACAGCTTTGCAAGGGTCAGGATCAAGAATTTGATCCCCAGACCTTTTGGTTGTAAGGCAAACACTCAACCTGCTGAGCTATCCCAGCACCCTCTAAATGTTTATGTATATGATCCAAATTTAGTTTCATTATCTCCTTATGAATAGTGCATACATATATTAATTTATTCCTCATCCAAATTCAACAACTGATAAAACATATAAATGCACTAAAATATTTTTCTCTGATTGAAAATTCCATGCTCATAACTATTCCAATAATAAAATGCGATTAAAAACAAAATTGATGCAAAGGATTTTTAATTTTGTTCTAGGTTGTTTGGTAACTTGAGTAATGCCAGTATAATCAAATTATATACATGAGGTCTCACAGTTAAGTTTTTGCACTTGCCACTGTCACCTTATGTTGGCAGCACTGTACAAACAATTTGGTAAGGTTTTGTAATGTTGGTGTATCAGTGTCTCACAGCTTTGTTCATGTTGATGTGTGGCAGTGTCTTGCTGAGTGGAGCTTATTATTGTTGTTTTCATTTTTGTATGCTGTCACAGGAGTGTTGGAGCTTGAATTATAGCAACAAACAAACAAACATTAAATTTCTTGCTAAACTTGGCTAGACTATAAGTGCAACCAGGGACATGTTAGTCCAAGTTATAAAGATAATTATAAGGATAATGCCATGAAGCAAATGGTAGTGTACAAATGAATTAAACATTTTTCTGTGGAGAATGAAAGCATCACTGATAGAGAGGTCAGGGTAGCCAGTATCAAAAAGAACTGATTAAATCATTACAAAAATTCGGCAAATTGTGCATCAAAACTGTCAACTGACTGTGCAAAGAACAGCAGACCAAGTAAACATCAATAGTGAAACACTTAGAAAAATCTTCACTGAATATCTTGGCATGAGAAAGGTGTATGCAAAAATGATGAACAGGGGAAGCTGGGGTGGCTCAGTGGGTTAAGCGCTCACTTTGCAGCCCCAGGGACCGAGGATCGAATCCCGGCCCTGGCCCGTGTGGAACCATATGCTGAACTGGGAGCTCCCTCAGTTCACTTCTCTCTCTGTCTCTGTATCTCTCTCTCTGTCAAAAATAAATAACTAAATAAAAATATATTTAAAAATGATGAACAAAAGCAAAGGAGAGTCATAGCTTGCCAAGATTTTTTTGGAAAGGCAAGAAAATTTTGGGGGCTGTGTTCTCACTGGTGATGAAACATGGGTGTACCAATATGACCCTGAAACAAAAAATCTAAATACACAATAGATGTCAGCCAATTCTCTATGACCAAAAAAGTTGTATCAGTCCAACTCAAGAGTCAAAACAATGTTGCTAATCTTTTTTGATATCAGAAGAATTGTTCATTATGAATTTGTACTAAATAGACAAATATTCAACCACATTGACTATTTGCAAGTGCAGAAAAGGCAACATGAAAAAGTTAGACAAAAATGAACTGAACTCTTTGCCAACAACTCATGGCTCATGCATCACAACAATGCACCAGCTCACATGGCACTGTCTGTGGAGGAGTTTTCAGCCAGTAAACAAATAACTGTATTGGAACACCCTCTCTGATACCTACCTGATCTCACCCCCAGTGACTTTTATCTTTACCCCAAGATAAAGAAAATATTAAAAGGAAGACATTTTTATGATATTCAGCACATCAAGTATACTATAACGATGGCTCTGATGGCCATTCCAGACAAAGAGTTCCAAAATTGCTTTGAAGGATGGACTTGTCACTGGATTGGTAAATAGCTTCCCAAGGGGAGTACTGGGAAGGTGAGCATAGTGATATTTAGCAATAAGTTATGTAGCACTTTTTCTAGGATGAGTTCATGAACTGAACTGTCAGACTTCACATTTACTACATCCCTGTCAAGTGCCAGCCTCAAGTTCTATACATGGGGAGATTTAATAATATAAATATACTGCTAAAGAAACCTACAGTCCAGTTAAATACTGGTAGTTAATGCTAATTTTACAAACATAAGGCCATTTAAACTTTAGAATAAAAAGTTTATAAATGACACATACACATACATATATACACAGTATATATTAAATATATTATAATGTACAAATAAATATTGTATAAGTGTTATGTATTATATGTGACACATATATGTCTTTGTGGATATACACATATCAATATATAAATTTTGGTTGTTGAACTGCCTTATATTTAAATCAAATGATATATATCAATCTAACAAATCTGAAACTTCTGAAGAGAGATGCATATAAAATGACACTGAGAAATAGATAAATTGATGTTCTTTACTCCTTTCTTTTTTTTTCCTCAAAATACAATATATTAAGTGAGTGTTACACTATGTAATAGACTTAGATAAAGGGCAAAGAACATATATGTAGCAATCATGGTCTCAGAGAAAAAAGAACAAAGATTATTATCATTGGGGAAGCCAGGATGGCTCAGTGGGTTAAGTGCTCACTTTGCAGCCACGGGGACCGAGGATCCAAGGATCGAATCCTGGCCCTGGACTGTGTGGACACATATGCTGAACTGGGGAGTTCCCCCAGTTCAGTTCTCTCTTTGTCTCTGTATCTCTCTCTCTCTCTCTCTCTGTCAAAAACAATAAAATAAATAAATAAATCATAAATTATGCATAAATAGTAAAAATATTAAAAAGTGCTAAGGTATGGTGTGAGGTGGCAGGTGGTTTGTGGATGGTGAGGAAAAAGAAGGCACTGAACTCAAAACTGGGAAGTCAGAGAAAGGTTTAACAAGCCATCCTTTTATCTGTAATGCATACTTATTTTTATTTATTTCCCTCTACTCTCAGGACCTTTTCTTTCTATCACTTTAACTCAATTATGCCATGATCTCAAAGTTGAAACCTAAAAAGGAGAGAGAGAGAAAGCAAGCTTGACTTTTGTTAATATTAATATTTATGATAGGCCCTTTGAATAATTTTTAGGAGATACAGATATTTTTTCCTTAGGGAGAAAATTCTAAGTAAATTATAGCATCAAGTTTAGACATCAAAGTGAGTGCAGAATCAGGTAATAGAAGAAACTTAACAGAAAAGATTCACTAGACACAGGAGAGAAATGAAAGATTAAAAGATAACTGAAATTAAACTGAAGGTAAAATTCTCTGGTGTTCTTTCAAAATTGTTTTGGCTGCTACACTTAGATCTGGTCAAGAAATGCTCATTTAAATTTAATACAAATTCTCAAAGTTAGCATTCTTTGTGACTTACAATATTGTTTTATTCTCTTCTAATCAGTCCCTGAGTCCTAATTATGTCTATACATATTTTCAGAGCAATAAAATATTTTTATCTTAGTAATTTTATACAAAATTAAAAGTAAATATATAATAACGGTTTTCTTTTTACAATCAAAATGTTTAAATTCAAAATATTTTAAAAGGTATATAATATGTATAGCTGATAACATTCAAGCTTACACATGAGAAACTAACCTCTCAAGGACAGTGATTAGAGGCCACATTTGGAATTTTTAAAAATTAGATTTACTAATTATTAGTCTATAGCATACCTTAAATTTCTCAGCTCTGATAATATATCTTACAGAAAATATTTTAATATAAATACTCATGTTGTTCTTTCATTTTTTATTTGCATTTAAATTTTATCATTTTCCTTCTTTGCTCTAATACACTGTTATAAACAGTTGATTTTTTCCCCTGGCCCAAATTCAGTTTCCCTGTAGTGCTTCCTATAAAAGTATTTGTTATACAAATGTATAAGTTTATATACTTGGGGTTTTACCAGAAAATGATTCCCTCTTGTCCACAGTACTTGTTCCTGCCATTCCTGGTAGTCTTTTAAAACTGTTGTTTCAGCTTTCCAGGCAGTTTTAAAAGGAAGCTGTGATGCAACCTCAACTGACAGATCAAAGAGATTCACCCCACATCTGCCTTCACTCATCTCAGAACATGGAACTCAGCCTTTTCCTGTACAAGTAGAAACTCACTGATACAGCAGCCATTGCACCTCATGAAATAAAAATATACTGTGCCCAGTTTATTGCCACAGGACAGTTATAGCTAAATCAAGGTGTTTCATTTGTGCCCTGATACTCCTCATCTGTAGCTCTCCTGTTTGAAACCAGCACAACACTTCAGAACTCTGTCAAGGTTGGGCCTTGACATTTTGCTAATATTTGTGATTCACTAATTCTAATGAAAAACAAACAAACACATACACAGACATAGAAAGTAAACTACATAATTTATTTTTCCATTGTTCTGCCCAGAAATAACATTTGTTTCTCCTCTCAGTGTAAAAGTTTTTATGTTTCCCACTTGTAAATGTTCACAAGAATATAAATCCAACACAAAAACAAAACACTTCACTTCCAAAGAATTTTGTGGCTGTTCTCTTTAGTCCCTAAGTATGTATTACCACATAAGAGATTAACTGAGATCTCCTTTTACCTATGTAAGAGAAATATTAGACCAACTTTTTTAACTTATTTAGTCAGATCATTTTATCCATTGCCATTTCCATTGACTACACAGTACTTGTCTGTATGTGGCCAGAGAACAATGGAGCCAGATCATCCTTAAGCTCTCAACAGGGGAGACCATTTTCTATAATCAAGAAGGCTTCGGGAATCCATATTGATTTTGGAAAATGGCTGCAGTAAAGTGCTTGGATCAGACAATTTCATGGAGGATTAATAGAAAGGGCTGCATCTGTTAATAGATTAAGCTGTAAATTATAAAAAGTTTTTCTCTGAAAGGTCTTATTTTTTTGTGCCATACTGTTTTCTCTGAGCAGTTGACTCGTCACTATACCACTCAAAGATTTAGCAATCATTTATTCAGCACCAACTCTGTGCATATCGTTTTCATAGGACTTTGGAGGATACAAGGTACAAATGAGTTCACTGTTTTTTAGTGTATAAAACAAGAAGCCACAAATTATAAAATAATAATCATTATTGTATTTATTATAATCTTGGCTGATGCTTAAAAAAACTGCATAATTGTCACTGACTTCCCTCTTTTGCACCCTCATCCAATCCATCAGGAAATCTTTTATTTCTATCATTAAAATATATCCAAAATCCTGCTATTTGTCATGACCTCTAATGCTATCACCTTGGTCTAAGCTGTCACCATTTCTCACATGGATAGCAGTAATGGCCTCTTAATTGGTCTCCCAGCTTTCATCCTTACCCTCTCACAGTCTACTTTCAACACACTACAAAGAATTGGTATTATAAAACATAAAAAAATGGAATCATACCATGCACCTCTGCCACAATTCTGAAACAATTCCCACTGTCACTTTCAGTAAATGCCAGAGCTCAGGGAATGGCTACCAACACCCAAAGTGGTGTGAGACATCCTCGCCGTTACAGGTAACTTTATCACTCTTAATTTCTCCTTCTATTATCTTGGGCTCCTTGCTCTAGGCACACTCTTACCTAAAAGCTTTTGAGCTGGATCGACCTCTCCCAATCCTAGATGCTCTTCTCCCAGCCATTCACTCCTTCAACCTTCTTTGAATCCTCATGGAAATGTCAATGCTTCAATAAGGTCAATATTGATGACTCTATGTAAATGGGAAAATTATCATCTTACTCCCAGTTTCCCGCTACTTATTTCCCTGATCTGCTTTAATTTATTTTTCCATAACATTCATCACAGTCATTCCATATAATGTACTTATTTATGTATTTCTGCTCCATTCACTGAGATGTAAACTTAGTGACAGATATCTGTTTTGTCGACTGATGTATTCCAATGGATTATAACAATTGGTGGGATGCTGAGATGGCTCAGTGTTGAGCACTTGTCTTATAGTTCAGGAGTTCGAGGATTGTATCCCAGCCCTAGCCAATGTGGACCCATATGCTGAACTGGGTTGTCGCCCCAATTAGGTTCTTGCTGGGGCAAGTATCCCATGTAGGAGGCCCCCAGTTCAGCTCCTGCCCCAGGTGTGTTTCCTATGTAGGAGGCTCCCAGCTTGTGGGGGTGGGCCTCCCATGCAGGAGGCCCTCAGCCCAGGTTCCTGTCCTATGAAAACCTGCACTCAGCCATGGAGTGAAACTATATCGAAAACTGATGATGTGCAACTATGGAAACTGCTCTGGGCCCTCCCCCTTCTCTCTGTCTCTCTCTGTCTCTCAGACTCTCTGTAAAAAAAAAAAAAATCTTAAAAAAAAAGAACAATTGGCGACACATACTTGGCATTCAATAAATAATTACTAAATAAATGTGTACACTTATGAAAGAATGAATAAAAAATAGTTCTTTTACTGAGGGCATACTACATGGCAATGCTTTGTTAAATATTCTGCATACATGATCTTATCTCCTCTCATAAAACCCTATGAGCTAGGTATTACCCCCTCCTGTTGGTAAATGCAGAAAGTGACATTTAAAAAATTATTTGTCCAATGTTACACAGCAAATAAGGGGCAGAGCCAAGATTGCAACCTGTGTCTTACTCTAAGGCTTGGGATATTAGCAACCATGACATATTAGAAGTAACAACTTTCAACAAGATTCACTACATAGTTCTTCATAGTCACAAATTCTGCTGTGTGTAGAAAAGAATTTAATTTTATGGTCTGCAAGCAAAAAATTTTATCAGGAGATACTCCAGAGTCTAATAACAATTTAAAAAATTTTTCAAAATAAGACACTGGCTTATAATTTCTATAGAGAAAGGCTACAAAAACATAGGGAGTAATGGGAGAAGTTAAACTTATTATTCTTTTAATTCATTTGATCATATTCTATTCTCAATTCTCCCCTGGGGATTCCTCTTAAATTTCTCTAATGCTTGATCCCAGTTTTTGAATCTTCAAATTGCAAAATACCCAAACCATTTGGTAAATTCAGCATTTTAATATCAGTTAAATGATTAAGAAAAGAAAAACTATTCAAACAGATGGTTTGGTTTCATGTAAACCAAGCATCAGATCCTCAGTTTCTCTCAGTGGTTCCTCTTAAATTCAGCTATGGTCTTACAAATAATATCACGTGGCCTCACATTCATAAAGCATGGGAACCTTTTACCTTTCCTTATTCATGGGCCAGTGTGTACACTTGTGCACATTATCTTATTTTAGATTTGAATTTATCATCCAATTATACTCCATCTGTGTCATACCTGGCACAACTTGTGTCTTAGCTTTCAAAATTCTTTGGGAGGAAAAGAGGCCTGGATATAATTATATGCACTAACTTACTTTATGCATACCTTTCAGGAAGCCAAAACTAAACAGACTCTTAATATGTGTATTCTGATAAAAATATCTTAGTCTACTCCCTTCCAAAGCACCTTCCTCCTACACCAACATTTCACTTTCTCATTTGTCTAGTGAGTCATATCAGTACTAGCAATTTATATTAAATGCTTCAATCCCAATGTCTTGCTATTTTTGCCAGTATTTTCTTAACCTGAATAGTTCTTATAAGTGCAATTGTTCACTTCTTGTGGTATAAACATAGAAGAATGTATAAAGCAGTCAATAGACTCCCAGCATTTCCATACACTAAACAATATATTTTTAGGATTAAACATCATGCCTTAAAAATACTCCAACAGATTGTCTTTCTAAACAGTGCCTTAAACAGTAGTTGTCCCTTCCACTGCAAGCACAGTGATGAGATAATATATCCTTTGGGGTCAGGCTATGCTCAATTTTTCCCCAGTTGACTTTTTTAACTGCAAATAACTTTTCTTGAATGGATTCTCAAATTTCTCTTTATATTAAAATTATTATTAAATTAAAGAAGAGATGAGAAGATTTTGTACATGTTAGAAAGTAATGACTTAAACTCTTCCTGATGAGTAGCTCATTTAAATATGTAGGATTTCTGATTCTCTCATTGCCAAAAATTCCCTGGGTATAAGAATCCTCAAAAAAATAAGGACTATGCTGGGCATAACACTACCAGAGCACTGTTGGAAGAAAAAAACATTACAGTCTAATATGCTATGAGCTTTCCACCTTGTTTTCATTTATTTATAATATTCTGCATTACTTTAAAATATGACTAGATCAATTAGTGTTACAGTTCAATAGTAAAACTCTTTATAAAATGCAGACTTAATCAGATTATTTGACCACTTAGAACTAAATGCAGTTACAAGAGAGTTTGTTTACATTTCTATCCATTACTTTCATAATGGCACTGATGTATTGCCTATTCCAACCGTTGTGAACACTCATCTGCATCTTTAATGGACCTGCTGAAAAGTGACATCTCCTGCTTCATTTACATAATGTGCCAACTTCATATACAGGTACCTGTTGTTATTATAGATCATGGCCCTCACTGCTCCTGCCCATAGCAATCTTCGTGAAAGAACACTGCTTCCTTCCAGATTCACCCTTTAAACTCCAAAAATCATTTTTTCCAACCACTGCTTCACTATACTCCTCGAAGAACTTTAATAATACTGGGGTTTTCTAAAAATCAATATCAGTTTTTTGTTTTTGTTTTTTGCTTAGCTTGTAATCTCTTAGCCTGAGACTTCTAATTTTATCCCCCTGTCCAGTTCCTCTTTACAGATTTCCCAAAGCCAACCTACTTATTGATTTTTCTGACTTTCTTGATGTCTACTTTACAAGAATCTATTTACCACAGCCTCATCACACCCAATTCCAGGAAGAAAACTTATTCGCAATTATCTACAGGTGTGGAATATGGCAAAGGCACTGAGCAGAAAGTGTCCACTGCTTTTTAGTTTCTCAAATTTATTGTATCTAACAATTCCTCACCTTGATGTTTATCAAGCAATTACAGGGTTCCTGGCAACAGTATCAGAATAAGTATACCCTTGAGTACTCTAGAATCTCCACATCAAGATCACTTCTGAGATTCACATGAACCCTGGGTCTGCAAAGATTGTCAAGGACAATCAGAAACAAATCTAATGGTTTCAGCATTAGCATATTCTATTTTTCAATGGAAGCAAAAGGAATAAGACAGCTGCCTACCTATGGGGTCTGATCTAGTGTTAGGGGGAACATTTGTTACTCATTACTCATATATGCATGCACCTTTCCCTTTCTAGAGGGAATAATATTGGATAACACTTCACACAGTGCTGGTAGGAATGTAAATTGGTACAGCATCCATGAAAAACAGTATGAAGGTTCCTCAAAAAATTAAGATTAGTTAAAATTACCATACAACCCAGCAATTCCTCTTCTGGTATCTACCTCCCAAAAGTTTAAAAACATTTATTCATAAATATATATGTACCCGTATGTTCACCGCAGTGTTATTCACAGCAGCCAAGGCATGGAAACAACCAAAGTGTTCTTTGATAGATGATTGGATAAAGAAGTGGTACATATATGAGTATCTAAGCCACATTATCCAACCTAGCCTTTTCAGTAATAAAACTGATATTCTGATCTCCATATGCATGTTTTCTAAGTCTAACTTTTGAGTAAGGTTTTAGGAGGGGAAGAGAGGAGTCTTATTACTGGCTTCATAGATCCTGAACAGCTAGAGAGAAACAATTATGCATGATTTTCACCCAAAATGTTTTTTTCACTTAATTGGATTTTTTGGTTTAAGAACATCTGTTTGAATCTAAATTTTGTTACTATCTGTATAACATTAGGCACATTATTTAACACCTTAGTGCCACAGTTTCCTCAACTGAGCATTCAACTAATATTTAATGAGTACATACTATGTTTCAGGCTCTGTTCTAGGATCTGAGGACACACAATGAACAAAAGGGCTAAAATGTCTGCTTTCATGGAGCTTTCATTCTGTAAAATTAAAATAGTTCTATGACACAAGGTGAAAATAAGGATTAAATGGGTACATTATATCATATGCACTCACAGTGGTGCCTGGAGCATAGTAAGCTCTCAATAACTAATCAAGATGATGATGATAATGATCTTTGCTTCACTTAGGGAAACAATGACAACTCTAACTGAATAATTATTGCTATTAATGCAGTTCTTCATTCTCTATGATTGTCTCTCAGCTTTAGGATGTCCCATGATACAATGATGATTCTCAGGTGAAATAATTTACAACTTTTGATTTCTAAACTCTACTCTCAAACCCTACACTCAGCTCCTTAGAGTATAGTGTTATTTAATATGCTATGCTATGTCAGGAAAAATGAGTATGACTTTGAAAACACAGTCCACATGTGTGTTTTGCTTTTGCAACATTCAGGTAAAACATGCTCTGTATACAGTAATTTTAATTAGATTGTGATAAAAAGTATTTTAAAAATTATTTTATCATAGTCTTCTTTGTGACAGTAAGACCTTGCTAAGTAAATACAACTATGAAGTCAAAGAGGATATTGCCAACCAGAATAGACATTCCTTTAAAGAATATTCTAATCATAATCTCATATATTGGCTGGTTAAGAGTTTCCAGGCTCACATGTTTGTTTGTTGGGTTGGTTCTAGTATAGAAATGACTATTTCTGCCCTTAACGCAAACATAGCCATGGTTTCCAATGCAACTGATATAGATTTTATTTCAGACAGAACTCTGTACACTTTTCCGGCAGAGTCCTTTTATCTACACACACCACCAGTTATAAGGATCTTATGTATTAGTTTGTTTATTTGTTAAACTTTGCCCATTTGAATTCCTGTCTAAAATGTGACAGATCCATTTCTGTCAGTCACACTAATATTGTATATATAAGAAATGACAAATTGTTGTCACAAGTAGTAGTAACCATCAAACACAGTTCATTTATTCATCTATTTATTCAACTATCCAAACATGCCTGCTATTTCACCAAATGTTGTGATCTGCAATTTTAACATTATTTTGAAACAGAAAATGAAACATGGAGAAATTAAACATCATAGTATATATTATAGACACTGGTCTGCAGATATTTACCAAAGACTGTCTATTTATGTTGTCAGATCTAATAATTTAAGGAGATAATTCCAAACAAAATCCTTAGGGAACCTATCACTCTCCAGCATTTTAGGGCTCTCTTTCAAATATAGATACTCACTATACATAACTCTGTAGGACCCAATGAAAAGCACTGTCAGTTCCTTCTAAAACAGTTAAATATAAAATGATTGGCAGGTGTAAGATCTTTCTTTAGTCAGTAAATATGTTGCTAAAACAACATATTCACAACTGCTTATTTCTATGTTTTTTTAATAAGCCAATTAATATTTGAAATACTTTTGGTGAGCTCTCTATTGTTCAGAACTCTGAACAGTTTATTCAAAATAATAACTTTCAACATGGAAAGATTTCTCATATAGTGATATATATTTTTATGTTACAAGGAAATAACAAATGCGCACAGGAGAAAACTGTAAGAGCACTGGAAGTTCCACTCACATCCCTGAAAAGAGATGGGTAGAGAGAAGAAAACAGCAACTGGGAAAAAGAAGATTCCCCTCTCCTGTCCTACTAGTCCCGAGCATTGAAACATGATAAAATGCATCCTGGCTCTTTGGGAACGTGATTTGTTCCCGAAATCTAAAAATTATAAAAACAAAAATTTATTATAGCTTGAAAAAATAAACTTTATTTAAAAAGTGTTTTGCATGGTAGAGGTTAACTAATATTCTAACAAGAAAAGCACAGTTTAGAAATAGAACTACCCATAACTTCAAAAATACTTCAGTGAAATCATAACAGAACTATAAAAAGCTATAAAGTAAAAGACTTGAGCTTATCTTTAAACTTTTTAAGTCTCTGTTATATGGTTGGTGGTTGTTATTAATGAGGGAAATTTGACATTAGCCCCTTTAAGATGTCATCAAGATGGCAGCGTGAGAGGAGCTCTTGAAACCTCTCCTGGAAAGACAATTTAAACAACTAAAATCCAAACAGAATCCCCTAGTAACACAGAGCCTTGGCTGCAGGACCTACTCATCACAAGAAAATAACTAAAGCTGGAGAAACAGAGGCCAGTGGGAGAGGAAGAAAGGGAACAGTGTGGAGACACGCCACAGAGCATGACCCGGAGACCTGCCCAGAGGCTAACCCAAGTCCAGCAGAGAGACTCACTGAGGTGGGAGCACGGGGGCATGGGTTGAGGTGCAGAACGACTCTGGGCAGGTTGGAGGCCCAGAATGGACAGAGGCGAAGACGCAGACAGCCGTTGCTTGGGGTGGACGGAAAAAGCAGGCACAGCTGACTGTGGCAAGAGGCCCCAGTGGGAGTGTGGGGGGAGCAGCTGTGGTATAGTGAGGGCAGCCAGAGTGCAGGGAAGAAGGCCAGAGCGAGGCACCAACAGCATCCAGAGATAGGTGCGGGTGACTGGAGTGAGGATCCAGCTGCTGGCACTTGAGTCAGATGGCTGGAGATGGGGGCCTGGAACATGTGAGGCTGGTGACTGGAGCAGGAGGCGGGCATTTGGTGGCTAGAGCACTGACACCAGGAGTGTGCAAGCGGCTGAGGCGCAGAGTGGCCCTCGGTGAGGTGCGGCCCCAAACAGAGCACTTCATGGCCTGGGACATGGAGCCTGGCTGATTTCCCTTGCTGTCTCCCAGGGCTCACCCCGCAGGCCTCGGCCCCGACCTGCCTTCAGTGGGCTGCTGCCAGGAAGCCACCATTACCCTGTGATGCAATCAGACTTGGGCCCTTCCCAACAAACCCTGGCCCCACTCTTCCCACTGAAGCCAGCAGAGGAAAACCACCATTACCCTGTGACTCAAACTGACCTGCAGAATTCCAAAAAAGCCCTGCCCCCACCTTTCCCACTGAAGCCAGCAGAGGGATCTAGTTGTGGCAGCTTCTGACAGCAGTAGGTCCTCAGAGGCATAGAATACCATTGCCCACCATACCTTCCCAAAGAGGGCGCATACAGAGACCAGGGCACCTGAGTCAAAGAGAAGCCCACCTTCTAGGAAGTCTCCTACTGTGAGAAAACCAAATAAATAAGAAAACATTATAATAGACTATCACCAGCTAGAAAGTAAAAGAAAGATGCCTTTACATCTACCAGGGGAAAACTGCTCACGTTCAGGAAATGAAACGCTCCAAACGCAATGAATACTCCTTTGAACAAAGGAGCTCAGAAAGAAAGTAAAATCTCCAGAAAAGGAACTTGAAGATATGGAATTATATGAGCCAAATGACAGAGAATTCAAGGCTGCAATTGTAAAAACATTCAAAAAGATTAAAGAAAGCTGGCAGAGTACACAGAAGTAGCTAAGTCATCTCAGGAAAAAAAGAATTGAATCCATAAAAAAGATACAAATAGAAATTCTGAAGATAAACAACACTATAAAAGAAATTATAAATAAAATAGCTACCATAGGAAGCAGAGCTGACCAGATGGAGAAAAGAATTAGTGAAAGTGAAGACAAAAATTTGGAAATGTCACAGAAGGAAGAAGTGAGAGACCTAAAAGTTAAAAGAAATGAAAGATATCTACAAGAACTATTTGACTCCTAAAAAACAAAAAAATAAGAATAATAAGTATTCTGGAGGGAGCAGACGATGAGATGGGCACAGAGAATTTACTCAGGCAAATAGTAGATGACAATTTCTCAAATCTATGGCAAGAACTGAAACCTCAAATCCAAAAAGGAAACAGGACCCCTAGCTACTTGAATCCTAATAGACCCTCTCCAAGGCACATTATACTGAAGATGTCAAAGGTCAAAGACGAACAAAGAATCCTCAAGGCAGCCAGAACAAAGAACACCATAACCTATAAAGGAAAGCCCATTAGACTACCATCAGATTTCTCAACAGAAACTCTACAAGCCACAAAGGAAAGGAACAAAGTATTCAAAATATCAAAGGAGAAAAATTACCAGCCAAAAATCCTGTACCCAGCAAAGATATCCTTTAGATATAAAGGAGGAATAAAGACATTTTCAGACATAGAAAAGCTGAAGGAATTCTCCAGCATAAGGCCATCATTTAAAGAAATACTGAAGGAGGCGAGTGGATCTTAAACAAAAAGTAAATACGGATAAACTGGAACAACAAAAATATAAACAGGAGAGGAAGTAAAGGGTAAGTTTCCAAAGAGAATGGAGATTAGAAACATTCTTAAGAAAAGGAACCACTGCATATATAAAACTTTCTTTTATATAAAGTTCATGGTAACCACTGAAAAAGAACTTAGAACTGGGACACATAACAATAGAAGAAGAGTATACAGAAAAAAAAAACAGTCATAAACACCATCAAAATAAAATAATCAATGGGAAAAAAAGCAAAGAACCAATAAAAAATAAGAGATACCAGAAAACAAAAGACAAAATGGCTATAGGAAATCCTCATATAGCAATCATCACACTAAATATAAATGGACTGATCTCACCAATAAAAAAACACCCAGTAGCAAACTGGATTAAAGTACAAAAACCAACCTTATGATGCCTACAAGAGACACACCTCAGCCACAAGGACAAACACAGACTCAAGGTGAAAGGGTGGAAAAAATACTCCAAACAAATGGCACCCAGGGAAAAGCAGGTGTAACCATTCTTATATCTGACAAAGCAGACTTCAGGATAAAAAAGATAACAAGGGAAAGCCGGGACGGCTCAGCGGGTTGAGCGCTCGCTTTGAGGCCATGAGGACCGAGGATCGAATCCCGGCTCCGGCCCAGGCAGGACCCACGTGCTGAACTGGGGAGTTCCCGCAGTTTGGTTCTCTAACTGTCTCTGTCTCTGTCTCTCTCTCTATCTGTCAAAAAGTAAAATGGAAATAACTATGCACTGAAGAC
>PVKE010039673.1:0-14919 GCA_004027555.1 Craseonycteris thonglongyai
TTAAAACCACTTTTCTTCCCATTACAGAAAATCTCCAGTTAGAAGGTCTGTGAAATTCTGCACAAATATAAGGTTTTCTCCCTTTTCTGTCCCTGGTGACTGAGGTGGGTTTCTGCCTTCAAATCTTTCCAAGTGGCTCTCCCATGAAGAACAATACCCACATTTATCATCCATTGTCTCTTCAGCTGCTTTCTTTTGTGTAACCAGTTCTTTTCTTTTTCCCCCTTTCCTTTTGTTGTATTTTTTTAAAGACTATTTAAGATTCTTCCTTTGCTATACTGTCCAAAATTCAGTAGCTACAGATTGATTGGGTTAAAAGATGCTGTCTTTTAAATATAATTATCCATAGGGAATCTTAAGTGATCAGATATTCACACTTGAGTATGAATTAGCTTCAGAGTTCATTTTTCCTCCTAATATCCAGCTGAGACAATTAAATTGAGGATTGGAGTTTTGAAGGGAAGATGAATTAAGGTGACTTTACAGCATGTGGACATTTGTGAAGAAAGGGCACTGGCCAGGATGGGGTACCTAGCATTTGGGAAATCGAGTTGCAGTGGATAGGATGGTGGGAAGATGGTGACATGAATGTGGCAAAGAAAAACTAAACCTGGGTCGGATTTCTGCTGCCTGTGGTCCCATCTGAGTAGCCTACGCTGCTTACATTTTTTGCAAAAGGATAATTTCTGCTCTTGCTTATGACTAATATTCAAAAAACACAGAAGCACCAAAACAATTTTTAAATTACCTGACTAACAGGCAGGGTCTTGGGATTCCTTTGATACCAAATGAGTTGAATGAGACTAGTCAATTCATACAGTGAGCAAACACATGTGTGTGCACATACATATACATGTGTATGTGTAATAGGCTTTCATAATTACATAGCTGAATCCTTAACCTCAGAAGCAATTCATGGGGGGGTAGCAAACTCCCTTGAATTATATGCAAAATGGGCACAAGTATGTACCAGTTTCTGAGCAGAGGGCCCACACTTGCACTGGATTCTCAGGTGTCAGGAGTCACTGTGGTAAGAACGTTAGTTCTGACTCAAGCCCACGCTGTGCGGAGCTCCAAGTTTCGCATGCGCACCCCAGCTTCTCACATAGGAGGGGCTCTGCAGAAGGGTGGAGGCTGGGATTGTGCTAAGACTCAGCCGTCTTCTCGCAGAGGGCGAACAGGCCGTAGGCTTGCCAGGACTGGCATCCACTCCCAGAAGTCCCAGCAGCTGCTCTTGGAAGTGTGGGGAAGAGGGACAGCGAGGGGCTTCGAACTGGCTCTTCCCTAGGGCCCCTTTGGTCCCCAGGAAGCAAAGACGTTGCCTATGTTCTCAGCTTTTTCTGCTATCCTTGAAGGCAGATTTGTTTTCTCCCTAGATTTGTTCCTAGTTACACAACCCAGGGGCGAGTTCCAGTTCCTCCTACTCATTTCTTGAATATAAAATTTAATTTCATAAAACTTCAGTTATCCAAATTTTTTTTAAATAATAATAATAAACTCTACATTTATTAGAAAAATTGGGCTAGTCTTTTAAACCTAAATTCCTCCTTGGGGCTACTCAAGGCCCAGAACAATTTCCATTTCCAGGGGAAGACACCGTCATTGATATATAAAATGATAAACCAAAACAAAGGCTGCAATAACAAATTCACTCTTGTCAATGTTCTAAGGCCAGAATATGAGCAAACACATTTCATAATGTTTCTAACAAGGTAACTGGAAAATTTAATTGACCAGAATACCCCATTCCCAATCCATCCCAGTTAAGAATTATAGACCTAGTTATAGACCCTTTCAATTCTGGCTTCATTTAACATTCGTTCCCAGCAAAGAGAAAGTGTGACAAGGAAAGCCTGCACCTGCCGTGAGCAAGAAAGCAAGGTGTCCCTTACACAGCCCGCCACCCACCCTCCTCCCGGAGCCCTCTGCTCTCAATCGGAGCATCAGAGACCAAAGCCGGGGGAAGGCGGTTCTGTCGCCAGCAAGGCGAGCAGGCTGCAGTTTCCAGTGTATAAACCTGTAACTCGGGAAGCATCTCCTGTTCGCCCTCTGCACCAGCCCATAAACATCCCCAGCTCTGGCTCGTGACGGGTTCTTTCCTCTAATGGAAGCTCCCTCCTGGACATCCCAAAAGAGAAAGATGTGGGTGGTAAGTGGGCGAGGGCAAACCTGAGCACAGCTATTTATTACATCTCCGGCGACCAGATGGAGCTAAGTCATCCATCACAGCCCTCGTCATCCTCCTCGCATCAGCTTCTCAGAAGAGCCTCCTGCTCTTTCCCCTCCGTCCAGCTCGGCCGCTCCTCCCCTGCTCTCTCTCTCCCTGTTGCTCTCTCCCCAGCACGCACTTTCAGGAAAATGAACCCTCTCTAACCCCATCGCTGTTCTCCTTAAATCATGGCTACCCATCACTCCGTGGCTATTTTTAAACTTTACTTTTATCAATACTCATCCTGTAGCTCAGGGAGATATTAAAACTGTACTGGGGCAAGGAAGGGCGTTCCTGACACTTGCTCCCTCATTCATCAGTTCCTCATAGGCCCGTTGGTGACAATGAAAAGATTTCACAATACCGTGCGGCAGAAACTCATTCTCCTGCTCATCCATCATGCTCAACCTAGTAGCAGCTCCACTGACCTAATCTGCAATGCCTCGGTACTCACTGGAGATTTCTTAAAGGCACCCTTCATTGTAGTCCGTAACAAAGAATAGGCCTGGGCCATTCGATAAGGAGGCTAAATGGTGCAAGGATTAATGAAATATTCCTTCATCTCTGCCAGTCCTGGGTTCAAAGACTGCGTGGCAGGTGTAGCCAAGCGTCCTCCCACAGGCTGAACTCAGCACAGCCCACTCAAGTCTCAGCTAAATGTGCTCAGATATGAAGACCAGGGCATAGAGCTCAGGAGAAACAAGGGCCCCAGACTGTGGGTGCCGGCACCAGCCCATCTCTCTGTTCGTTCTCTGATTTGTTCCTCCATCTAGCTAACACTTTTAACCACCTATTATGTAATAAGTTCTAGTGCAAATGTTGGGGTCATAAAAATAAGAAGAAATGGGGGCTGCAAGGAGCTCATTGCATAGTGGCAGGTGAGGCAAAAAAAAAAAAAAAAAGTAAAGATGTCAGTGATAGCATTGTGGCAGACTGCTAGCTGTCCCCTGGCACACTCCCCCCCCTTCATCCTTTCAGTAACAGAATTCCCTTTGAATTGTATGTGACAGCCAGCTAAAGACTACATCTCCCAGCTATTCTTCAGCTCAGTGATGCCACATGACTAAGATCAAGCTCATGGACTATCAGCATAGTGTTACGTGCAAAGCTGATGTCAAAGCCTGAACATGGAAGCTGGCCATACTTCATGCCGCCTCCCCTAGTCCCACGGAATGGAGTGCATATATGATGCTAGTGAGCCAGCTTTGGCCATAACAACAAGGACAACTAAAGAATGGCAGAGCAACCCAGTAGAAGAAGCCTGGGTCCCTTAAAGACCGCAGGGAGCAGAAATCCTGGAGCTACAAGATGACTCTGAACTGGCTGTGGCAGTGACTTGAGCCCTGGCTGCAGAGTCTAGACTTGGGTGACAGTGGTGGGAGAAAAGGGACTCAGACATCGAACTTCCATTTTGACCTCAGGGGGGCTCTGAAGGAAACTCAGAGGAAAAGGAGCTGCCCTAAAGGTCCGTATGCATTTCTCAACTGACATCAGCCCCATTTGAATGCCCAGAATGATGACAAATGAGGGGCAATTCAGAGATCCCAATGGACAAACACAAAAAGCACTCCTAATTTAAGTTCACAGACCATGTAGCCCTCACTCTCCAGCTTGTTCCTTGCCTAACAAAACACACTCTTCTCCAGAATGTTGGGGTTCTGATTAGTCCACACTGTTCATTCTGCTAACGGCTCACACATTCTTTGAATTATTCCCATTTCAGATCTCTGTCCCCTCTCTTAAATGAAAATGTAAGCTCCCTGAGGGTAAGAATCACGTCTTTAGCTTCTCTCCCACACACAGCTTAGCACAGGGCTCAGCAAGCTACAAATATACAAAAAAAAACGAGTCAACTTACAGAGAAATGAGAAACCAAAGAAATGCAGTAATGGAGACATTGGGCAAATTTTCTAAAAATAAAACATTGGTGCTGTAAGCAACATTTGAGGTACTATGGTTTAGCACTTCCATTATACAGATGCAAAAATAGAGAACCCCAAGGCAAAGGCAGGCGAATGCTGAGACCAAGGTCTCACAGCTAGTTAAAAGCAAAGATGCTACAAGAATGTGATCTCTTGTTTTTGCTTTTCTGCTATAGCAGAATACCAAGTTGGACCACAAACAAGCAACGCCGCATTACAAATACCAAGGGCACCTACTGTAATCACTTTTGGTCCATTATCCCTCATCTATAAACCCATTCCTGTCTGAACACAAATTCCAATGGAAACCCCAGGGAAATACGAGGTTAGAGAGCATAGCAGGAGATATTTGTGGAGTGTAGAGGCTGGCATATACAATTAGCGTAATTCTAACCTACATCAGACTCTCAACCCATTCTCCTGAATTCTAATCAAAGGGGCATCTTGGCAACATTGATTTGAAAATGGCACAAATTTCTCTAGCCTAGGCCTGGGTAGACTTTTTCAGGGCAAGGGCTACTTCTCTAAGTACTGTGGTCCACTGGCTATTTATTTTATTATTCAGGCGGTCACCCCAAAATTGCTTGGCAGTCCACTGGTGGATCGTGTTTGACACCTTGCCCAGCCCTGCTCTCGCCAGTCACAACGCCAAAACGCCAATCTCTACTTTCCAAGCAAAATAGCCCTATCTTATAACTAATGTGTAATACACAAAAATGTTTTATTTAAAATTACATGAATTTAATGTGCCATTGATTTTAATATTCCATGATTTTATGTACCACCGAGAAAAACAAAGCTATTAAACTGAAACATAATGGTTTCCAATCGCTTTGAATTTCTATTTTATACTTATTAAAGTAGTCCTTTCACACTAATTTAGACATAGATTTTCATCACTCATGTGCATTTATAAAAATATATATGCATGCATAAGTGAAATACATGACAGAAGGTATTGCAAAAAATTATTCCATTCAGTGCCTGACTCTTCAGAATCAATTTTCAACTCAGAGATTATTGGCATTTGTGTTTTCTATGCAAAATATCGTCTTCTCTGCCAGTCAAGAGTATAGCTGATGCAGCCCTGACATGTGTTCTACAAGTCTTGATATTCACACATTCACAGTCAGACAAGGAAATGTCAACAGAAAGTTTTCAGACAATAACCAAACTTACAGTCTTTCCTCAAATGGTCCTTTGGTGGTTTCTTGACTGAAACCATAGGGTGACAGATCAGAGGAGTCACCAAGATAGATGCCAGGGCTGGTCCAGCCAGGCAGAGACACATATGCCATGAGAGACACTGGTCATTGCCATCTTGCCTAAGATACCATGACTTGGAAAAATTATTTCCCATCTCAGAGATATTAAAATGCTAAAATAAAAAAAAAAAGAGCATGTACTTTAGCAACATTAAATCCACTACTACTTTTATGAGCCTATATTGTATAATCTTCCCAGAACTCCACTGCCTTCTTGTGAGGCTGTCCATGAGCCTATGGCAGAGGGTGCCTGTCGTGGGAGGACATTCCTTGGCATCTAGACAAAGAAGTGGCTGCATGACTCCAAGGCTAGGACAGCATTCACCTGCCTACCCCTCAGTGGGTTCTATACTCAAGCCATCACAGGTCAAAATCAAGGATTCAGTCAGGCTAGACTCATCCACAGACTCTTGGGGAAACAATCATCTTCCAAGTTCACTCAAGTTGCTGGCAAAATCCTGTTTCTTTTAAAGATTTATTTTTACTGTTTTTGACAGAGAAAGACAGAGACAGAGAGAAGGGGGAGGGCCCAGACAGTCTCCATAGTTGCACATCATTGGTTTTTCCACATAGTTTCATTCCACAGGTGGGTGCGGGGCTGCACAGGGCAGGAACTGGGCTGGGGTCCCACCCCTGCAAGAACTGAACTGGGGGCACTTCCCAGTCCAGCGTATGGGTCCTCATGGGCTGGGGCCAGGATTCGATCCTCAGTCCCCGGGGCTGCAAAGTGAGTGCTTAACCCACTGAGCCATCACGGCTTCCCCAAAATCCTGTTTCTTGTAGCTATCGATGTACATGATGGGACCCACTTTCTGCTTCTAGAAGCTGCCTGGACACCTTCTCATGTGAGCCCTTCCATCATCAATCCAGGAATGGCATGTCAAATCCCAATCTACTTCCAATATCTATGATGTCCTCTTCTTCTACCAGCTAAAGAAAGTTCAGTTCTTTTAAGGACCCTGTGATTAGATTAGGCCTACCTGGATAATTTTCCTTTTTTAAGGTCTACAGTGCATTATACCATAACTCAACCATAGCAGTAGCATCACATTCACAATTCTCAGGACTAGGGAGTAAGGTCTCTTTGTGTGGCCACCTTTAGCACTCTGCCTACCATACTAGTCCCTCTGTGAACTATGGGAGAGACTCGAGTACCTTCCAATAAAAATCTTAATTGGCTTACCCTATCTCAAGTTGGATTTCTGCACCCTACAACACTATTATATTAAGTAGAGCAAAAGACTAAAAATACCAAAAGTGACCTGACTCATTTTGACCAGTGAGGAGTAGATAGCACACTCTTAAATTAATCTAAATAAAGCGAGTTTCAATTCCACTTAGGAACAAAGGCCCAGCAGCGAAAGTGCAGGATGGTTAGAGCAGTGTCTCAAGCATTTAAACAGGAAGCTGGATGTTGCCCATCCACCCTCTTGCAGGGCTGACAGAGCCAAGAGCCCAGAGCCCCTGAAATACAATTCCCGTTTTTTAAAAAATTCCAAGATCCATGTTTTAAATAGTAGACAAAAGGAAAAATGAAAATTTCCAAGCTATTTGTCTTACTAAATAATTTTGTCTCAGAATATCCTAATGAAATTGCTTAATTCTGCCATCTGATACACTTTGTGAGGCCTCCACTCACCAAAGTCTCCCTCACTTACCTTGTCTTACCAAAACCATTTCCATATTCTTTGCAATGCATGATGAGAGAGAGAGTGAGAGAGAGAGACGGGTGAAAGAAAAGGGAGAATACAAATGTATCTGAAGAAACCATTTCAGAATTTTTCTTCAACACTTATCTCCAAAATGGCCCATTTGATTCATGAACATCTCTAATGTATATCATCAGTGACTGAAGGAGTTTTTTTATATGATTTTTGACAATTTAACAAGTCCTCCTGACAAATTAAATGGTTGTGTTGACAACTTAACTGTACTGCCAATCAATATTTTCAATTACTTACATTGTCATTCAGAAAAAATACAACATGAGGTCACACTGTGGTAAAGCAAAGGAAAGAAAATACGAGGAGCAATTGGTGGGTGTGGGGGGGATAACGCATAAGAGGCCATCCTATTCTCTGGGCCTGGGGGACCCCAGGGTTTTTGAGACATGTCTGGAAAATGGCACTTCCCCTGAGATGACTCTCAGTCTCTACAATGGTGATTTCCCCTTTCCTTGGAGCTATTTAAAAGTCATTAGATCTGAGCTGTAGACACACAACATTTTAGTAAAAGGCTCTCCTTGCAGGCATTTGCCAAGCCACCACCAGCTCATCCTCAGTTCTCTGGAAAGGCCCCCAGGACCGCAGGTAACATTTCACAGCCTTTCCAGGGGTCAACTGGTCAGTCTAAAAAATTCAAACCTGGGAACACCGAGGCAGAGGTCAGCCTTCTTAAGCTTTTCAAAGGGGAAGCAGCAAATCAATATTTTCAAATGTGTATTTATCATGCAGAAAGGGAGGTTACCCATGGAGCGCAGAACAAACACAGAGAAATATTCCAGTTTTTCACTATCCAGACAGTACAGGGTCCAGCAGAAGTAATGTCCTTTCTTAAGTTAACCAGCTCATAAACAAAGGGGCATAACTCCTGCCAGACCCTGTATAAATGGAGAAAAAATGATCTGGGCTTAAAGGCAGATTTCAAGAATAATAATTTTTTTTTTTAAAGATCACTGATAGTAAAGAATTTTAAAGGGGTTTAGTCAGTAATATGCACCAGCACTCAAGTCAAAGAGAAGGCTATGGTAACGTTCCAGGTCCTTGTGACTTCTGACCTCTCCACTTCTGTAGGTAGCCTGATCATGATAAAAGAACAGAGAGCTCTTGTCTATTCAATCTGTCTCCTCTTAGTAGTTGCCTCACTTTTTCTCCCCCTGCCTTAGGCTGTCCTCCCACCTCCTCCAGCCCTTCAACCCTCCTCTACCAGGAAGTTTCTTCTGATTGCACTGGCTCTGAATGCTCTCTCACGTTCCAAGTTCCCCTAGTACTTACTGTCTACACCCTTCATACCCATTTAGCTCTGAGTTATTTCATGTCTTGGATTATTATCTAAATGTCCCACATACTAAGCACTTCAAAAATATTTACTTAATCTCCTTAGTGAACTGTACATACCCTTGGGAAAAGACATGTCAGCCTTCTCAGGACCACTCACTGTAACTGACGCAGGGATGGTGGGAAAGTTTCACTGCCAAAGCTAACTCCATATGATAGGTAACAGCTGCCAGGAGAGATATGTTGAGCAAAATTCACAGACAATATTAGGCCTCACTGAGAGAGGATGCTATGACCAATTGGTGGTGTCTGACTTGGGGGTAGAAACAGGAAGTGGTGATACATGAGTTGTTTCCTCTATTCCCCAATGGAACACTGATGTATATACAGAGGGTTCTCAGTCAAAAGCTAACTTAAAGAATTAATTGGGAATTTACCATGCATTAGCAATAAATAATTCAGGAGTTGTCTATAGAGTCTATCATCAAACTCTAACTTTATTCATTCACTTACTAAATGTTACTGAGCAATCACTGTGTGCAAAGGGCAATACTGGGTAGTAGAAATGCAGAGTCTGTGGAGTAATACATGTCTCTGACCTTCAAGTTGGTTCACCAGCAAGGAGTCAACACAGACATGAGTGCACAGCAAATACTATTATTAGTAATAGTAAGTGGTCACCAAAGAGGACTTCATTTCAATTAGGGGAAATAAGACCTTGACTGATAAAAAAATTTAATAGGTAGGAATGAGAGGACTGAGTATATCTCAGGAGGACAAACACATAATGTTGACTTAGCTCTCAAAACATGTAGAGTCTGTAAGAAAAGAGGGGGCCAGCACAAACAAGGTGGGGAAGGAAGCACAGGACATGACTGATCTGAGGCCAGATCGGTGTTTTAGAAAGGTAAGGGCTCAGTCAGTGAATAGGAAATGCTCCAGGAAAGGGAAGCTAAAGGCACAAACTAGCTGAGGTGCCATTACAAAAGGCAAAGGAGGAACTGATGAGGGCCTCAGTGAGGGTGGTGGCTACAGAGAGGGAAAGAAGGAGAGAGCAATGATAACTCTGTTGGCAAAAGATGATGAGCACTTGGTGACTGAAAGCGTGTGCGGAATGAGGAAGGATGATAAGCCCAGCTTCCCAAGGCTACAGTCATTCATACATATGGCTAAATGGAGAGGGCAACATCTGGTTCCTCTTATAACTCCTGGCACCTTGTCACAGGCTCTTGCCACCTCCAGATACCATGACAATTCAGGAGACCCTCTCCTGCAAAGCTGAAGGAACTATAGTTCTCCAGATTTCTGTCAAGAGTATTCCTGTAGCCAAGGAAAAGTCATAACACCAATATACGTCAGTCTTGATAATATCCACACTTCTGCCCTCTTACCAACATCTTAGGGCAAGTTGGAAACTCTCTGAAAGGAAGAAGATGGAGGTGAACTGGTTCACTCAGCACGTAGCATTTGCAGATCAGAAGACACAGTTCCTCCGAAAGCAAGCTTGTGTACAGGTCAACAGTGACCCATTCAAAGCCTACTGAGGTACTGCAGTACATCATCTTAAGCTCCAAACTCAGTTCTCTGATGGGGAGAATCATAACAGTGGACTTCTCAGGGATCCATCAGTATAATGGCCAGAGGGTGAAAGAGGAAAGGCTGTAACAGACAGCTCCACTCCATTCTCCAGACTCCTTCCAGAAACTCCCCAAACTATACCCCATGGCCTGCCACTGACCATCTTTTCCAGGAGAATTGGGTGAGTCCATCATCCTCCCAAGTCCAGAACCTGCCCACTGCTTTGTGAAGCAAATTTCTATCCCCTGGGACACTCTGAGCTTGTTCCATGCTTTTAAGATGTACTGAGGAGCCCTCAAGGCTCCAACATTACAAAGCATTGTTGGACCAATCCCTTGACTGCACAGTCGGAAGAGAAATTGACAAGCCACGTGATGGAGGCCCAGTTGTATGTATTCTCAGGAGAGGTGCTCAACAAAACAGTGTCCCAGTGATGATACACCTCTTTTGCAAGTGGCCTGCTGCCTCTGGTGTTCCAGGACACCCCTCCTATGTACATACTCACATACACACATTCAAGCACAACTCTCCCCCAACATCTTTTCTTTGTAGAGTGAACAAACATGCCCTCGGTCCTCATGCTAGTATGCTGCTAGCAGGACAGAGGAGGAGGGAGAGAGGAATCAGATGCATTTCCATTAACACATACACACACAAGCAAACACGTTTTTAAAATCCTGGAATTGAAGGTTAGGCAAGAAAAAGCAGAGTTCTCAAAGCCAACCCTATGCTCGTGTTACTGCAAAACCAATGGATCTGGCTCAGTTCTGTTAACCATCAGCAATTATCTTCCTGTCAAAGCTAAAGGTAACAAATTTCCCCATATCCAGCAAGGCTATATCACCAACCGGACACCAGCATCATCTGACGGCAAGTAAATCACTACAGCAGCCATGGGCCCTGACAGACAAATGCTCTGTCTCAGAAAACCCAGGCCTATCAGTCAGAAGGGAAAAAGGTTCTCTCAGCTGGTCTCACACAGAAGAGATTAAATGTTGCAGATTCGTTAAGTACAGTAGAAAGTGAATCCTAACTATGAGAATTATTAATGGACTTTACGCCAGTCTTTTTAATCTGTTGCCAACATATGCTCATCTGGTTTACCTCGGTCAGACTTGTTTGCAGATGGACATAACAGGCAGGAACAGTGTGTTATCCCAGCCTTAATCAGAGCCAACAGCACAAGAGCAATGTCCCGCTACGTATCAAATGGGGACTGCTTTAGCAATAGCTGTTCTTTTATAATGAAGACTGTGTAATAAAAGATACCACTAATATGTCCTGTCCTTATACTTAACAGTAACATTCATTTCATGATATGCTCCATAATGGGCATATCCGTTTTTAACCTGCTCAGGAACAAAGTATTGCATTATCACAGGGCAATTGGAACCTAGCAGGAATTCCCTAATAATCTATGCGTGGAAGCAGCATATCCCCCAAAGGACACAGAGTGCTCATGTCAGCCTCTGGAAGCCAGTCTACAACTGGAGAGAAGCCACCTTTAACCCTCACAATCATCAACCATTAAATGTGGGGCTAGAACATATGACATCATGCAAACATCAAACATGTGACACCATCAGGGGAACCTTCACTAGATTGCACAGTTGGGTTGGGATGTAAGTGTCTGAAGAAAGCTTGTTTTATTCACCAATTTATTTCATTCAAGACTCTACTACGTACCCAGAGCTAAAGCAGAAATAGTGAGAATCTCAAAAAATATCACTGTTGCCAATGAAAATATAATATACCTGGGAGGATAAACTTTACCCACAGAATCCAACCACCTAACAAGAACATTGAAACAATGAGTTATAATATTCAGGACAGATCAGCAGAAAGTGGAGCCCTACGAATTGGCACAAGGTTCTGTGTAGAGTCAAAGTGACATTACTGGCTTTGTAGCCTGGTACCAAGGTGTATATGCGCATGCATTTAAGATAGCTATTTACTGAGCCCCCACTAAGTGCCAAATACTGGCCAAGCATTTTTGCACATTATGTCATTTAATTTTCTTATTTTTTTAACGACTTATTTTATTGTTTTTGAAAGAGACAGAGAGAAGGGGAGGGCCCAGAGCAGTCTCCATAGTTGTACGTCATCTGTTTTCGACATGGTTTTGTTCCCACAGGTGGGCGGGGCGGTGCAGGGTGGGAACCAGGCCAGGGGCCTCCCACATGGAAGCCATGCCCCCATGAGCTGGGGGCCATGTTGTTTAATTTTCACAAATCATGAAGAAAGTCATTTCACTCTCAATTTAAATACAAGAAAACTAAACATTAAAGAACTTTAGTCCAAGGTCATCCAGCTCAAAAATACAGTGGATCCCAGACTGAAAGTCAGGCTCATCAGCGCTGAAGGACATTTCACTTTCCTGCACTACAGCAGTCAATGGCGGAGATCAGCCTCCTTTCTCTGTGACCATCCCCGGCGCCATGTTGACCATCCCTGTTAAGATGGCTCCCTGGAGTGAGGCTTGCCAACTGGGAAGTGGAAAGAGGTATACTCAGAAGTCTACACTGTCCTCTGATCTGTGACTGAGCTTATGAGTGTCATGCTACAATCCTCTGAGCCAAGAAACTCCCAAATCAACAATCACCCGAGGAAAAAGGCTAGGCAGTCTGGGATTTTTTCATCTATAGGCACTGTTGGTCAAATCCTAAGTGTTAGGTTGAACCATATGTAACTGACATTTTTGTAGAACAAGAATGATCAGATATTGACAATTGCATATGGTTCAAACTAGCACAAAACCAGAATTTAGGACAGGAGAATGCAGGCCAAATCATCCACCTCAGGTGGGAAGAATTTTATTATAGAGAATATTTTTGCCTTATTTTCATGGCAAATATAAAATTCTACAACGAGATGAGGAAAAGTACTGCACTGGTGGGGAAGGGTCCAGAAAACAGTTCCAGGTGTACCTTTGCCTCTAACCAGCTCTATGGCTTCAGGTAACTTGCCTTTTTCTCTCTGCCCCAGTATCCTCCTATCTGACATGAAGGTGTTGAACCATAAACCCTGAAAAGTTTCTTCCAGTTCTGAAATGTTATAACACTGGTGTTCTGCGGCTGACATCAGATTCTTTGCTGAGAGCAGATGCTTGGCTAAAGAGAATAACAGAGAGAATAAGCCTGCAGTGGGCAGAAGGAAGCTACCATAGAAGATTAAAGGAGCCCAGGAAAGGGAAATTGAAGTTTAAAGACAATGTTTCAAAATTAGAAAGGACCAGCTTAGATGGCTAAATAATAATAATTAATGTTTCCAACTGTCTCTTAACGAGTGCTCAAAGCTCAGCAAGACTGGGATAGAGCACTTTCTATGCCTGGTTTTCTCTAAAGCTAAAATGGCATCATCTCAGGTCCAGGACCTCATCTCTGAAGAGTGTAGGGTTGCTATTAATCAAGTGGCATCTTTTCAGCTTCACATCAGTGAAGCCTATTTATCAATGGCCTGTTGTTACCACTATAGCACGGGAGCACCTTTTTTTGCTGCATTCTTCGAAGACCAAGCTGAGGTAAAGAGGGAACATGCAAAGCCGTTTCTAAGATACCTAAGAAAACGTGAGGGTCAAATCTGCCTTCCAGTGATTTAGAGGCCTGATATAGATAACTGGAGAACCGGTGTACAAGCTCTGGAGTCTGCTCTGGAGTTGGAGCACAAGTTAACCAAGCTCCTGCGAGACCTGAAGACCTTGGCTTCTGCAAACGGTGAAACTGATATCTTACACTTCATGGGAAAGTACTTGGATAAACAGAAGAGGAACATAGGCTACCTGGAACACCAGATTATATATCATAAAAAAATTGGAAAAGCAGGCCCAGGAGGAAGACACATTTAAAACACCTGCTAAAGCATCAGATAAAAAGACTTAATATCTGAAGGCAACACAGCAAGTCCTTCCTGTGGTGTGTCCCAAAGTCAGCTCCATAAGAATTTGGTCTTCACTTGACAGAAGACTACTTCTCCTTATCTAGTATCCTAATTCTCATTGCTATGCATTAGTATCCTAATCCTAATTGTAGGTTGTGCATACAAATAAATCTGTGTTTGCAATATAAAAAAAAAAAGAAAAGAAACTGGGATAAGTAGTCTCAACTGTATTTTTCTCATCATACTCCTCTAAGAGGTTCAGAGACCTTTAACACACCCACAAATCATGTGCCAGCAGCCAAATGAACCTGGCATTATCCTTCTCAAGATTTATGACTGATGTAAGAATTCCTTCTCTGGTCCTAAATCTGCCATTTATAAGAGAAGTATCCCAATGTCCCAAATGCAGGCACAAGCTCCACATTTGCCCGCATAGGGACACAATGACATTTGGTGACAAGACAGAGTTCAGGAAAAGTTCTCCAACATGACAGTACTTCGGATTAGAACATCAAACAGCTCACAGAGGCCAGGGGGAAAATTGGCAACCTTAAATATAAGAATGATCTGAGTCCAGCTTGCCTCAGCCCACCAGGCTGCCTGTCCTCGCTGTGCCAAAAGCACTTAGAGGGTCAAGTGGAAGAGAATAAAACAGTCCAGTAATCACCTGCCATGGCACTTCTCTACCAAGCTGGTATTGTTGCTTTCCAATGCTCTGCAAGAGTTACTCTCTGATATCTCCCATGTAAACTTTACCCAGTATCATAGCCTCTGAGAAGTTGTTTATTCTAACAGGTAGAGAAAAGAACATTAGCTTGGCCTAAGAGAGAATGCACCTGGCTATGTCAGAAACCCTAGTTCCAGTTCAAAGTCTGCAAAAAGGGGCCCAATATGATGCACAAGCATGTATGCACATATGTGTGCACACAGGGTGTTTAAACATTGATGTATCTGCCTATAATGTATAAATACAGTGTTCCCTCGCCACTTCGCACTTCATGTTTTGCGGCTTCAGTGCTTTGCGGGTTTTCCCAAAACATTCATCAAAAAATAAAAATGAAAAAATACAACCA
>PVKE010039674.1:0-14919 GCA_004027555.1 Craseonycteris thonglongyai
TTTTTTTTTTTTTTTTTTTTTTTTTTTTTTTTTTTTTTTTTTTTTTTTTTTTTTTTTTTTTTTTTTTTTTTTTTTTTTTTTTTTTTTTTTTTTTTTTTTTTTTTTTTTTTTTTTTTTTTTTTTTTTTTTTTTTTTTTTTTTTTTTTTTTTTTTTTTTTTTTTTTTTTTTTTGGCTAATCAAATGTGAGCCTTTATTGCAGGGGGGAGGCTCCTGGGCTACATTGTTCGGGCCGAGGAAAAAGGTGGAGGCCGAAGAATGCGTGCCCAATTTCATTTCTGAGATCACTAAGCTCCTTTTGTGTACTCCACCAATTTTCTTTGATCTCTTTGAGTGTTTTCAGAATTGTAGTCTTAAATTCTGTGTCATTTAGCTCATATGTTGCCATACCTTTAAGTTCCTTTTCTGGATATTTTTCTTTTTTTTTCTGAGCACCTTTGTTTACAAGGATATTCATTGCTACTGGAGCATTTCTTTCCTTGGACATGAGACTTTTCCTTTGGTAAGATATGAAGAAATCTTTCTTTTACTTCCTACCTGGTGTTGCTGCAGTGTCTTATAATATATTCTCTTGTTTATTTGTTTTTCTCACAGTGGGAGACTTCCTAGAAGGTGGGCTGCTCTTGGACTCAGTCACCCTGGTCTCTGTAAGCCTCCTCTTTGGGAAGATATGGTGAGTGGTGGTATTCCAAGATCCCATTGCATTCAGAAGTTGCCATGTTTGTGCTTCAGTTTTCTTAGATCCCTCTGCCAACTTCAGTGGGAAGAATGGTAGGGAGTTCTATTGGGAAAATCACAGGTCTGTTTGTGTCACAGGGTAATGGTGACTTCCCTCTGCTGGCTTCAGTGGGAAGGGTGGGGTGGGGTTTGTTGGGAAAAGCGCAGGTCTGTTTGTGTCACAGGGTAATGGCAGCTTCCTAGCAGCAGCTCACTGAAGGCAGGCTCTGGGTGAGGCTGGTGGGGCAAGCCCTGGGAGACAGAAAGGGGAAACAGCCAGGCTCTGTGTCCAAAGCCATGCAGTGCTCTGGTTGGGACCTCATCTTACCAAGGACCACTCTACGCTTCAGCCACCAGTATATCCCTGATTCCAGCACTGAAGCCACCAGAACGCCCACCTCCAGCTCCAGCTGCTGGCCTTATGCTCCGAAGGCCCCCAGCTCCAGCTGCCCGACTCAAGCACCAGCAGCCGGATTCTCACTCAGGTCCTCCGCCCCGATCTCTGGCTGCTGCTGGCGCCTTGCTCCAGCCTCCCGCCCTGCACTCTGGCCTCTTGCCCCGCATTCTGGCCGCCCTCCCCGAGCCTCGGCTGTGCCCCCCACACCCCTACCAGGGCCTCTCACCACCATCAGCCATGCTCTGGCGTCGGCGCCTCTACCTCTGTCCGCTCCAGGCCCCCAACCCGACCAGAGTCGTTCTGCTCCTGGATCCATGCCCCCAGCTCCCACCTCCGTCAGTCTCTCCTCTGCTGGACTTGGCTCAGCCTCTGTGTTGTCACTGGGTGGGTCTCCGGATCGTGCTCCTGGACCTTGGCAGGTCTCCACACAGCTCCCTTTCTTCCTCTCTCATTCGCCTCCGTTTCTCCAGCTTTAGGAATTTTCTTTTGATGAGCGGGTCCCTCAGCTGAGGCTGTGTGTTGCTTAGGGATTCTCTGGTTGGATTTTAGTTGTTTAAATGGTTGTGTTTCCAGGAGAGGTTTCAAGAGCTCCTCTCATGCTGCCATCCCTACGTCATTTTATATAAGGGACTTGAGCATCTGTTGATTTGTATGTGTGTGTGTGGGGGGGGGGGGGTAGTCCTGAAATCAGTTCCCCACAGATACCGAGAGATGACTGTACTAGTATACATATGATGCCTCAATGGGAAGATTATAGTTTTGTTTTTTTTTTACTTTGTTTTGTTTTGTTTCACATAGTCTAAAGTATGCCAGAGCTATTTAAGATCCCATCTGCTGAAACCTTCCAAGCTTGTTGTCAATCTTAGAAAAATATTTTGATTTACTAAGGAGCTTAAAGTCAGATAAGAGATTCTGGGAAACATAGAGCCACCCAAAATTTATCTTAAGAGATTTAGTTATTTTCTTAATCATTCATCTGTGACAAACTTCATGTTTTAGAAACTTAAATTTTTGTAGGCACTCCCATTCTGCGGATATAATGAATCCCTAAGATTAGACCTCTTGGTAAAAATAGACATGTGGATTAATGGTAGATAACAGCATACCCAAAATGGAATTATATATCCTGCTTAAAAACCTCTCAAAGTTTTGAAACCTTTGAACTTTAACAGGAAACTAGATATTATACATTGACCCAAGATAACTTTGTAAATACAAATCCATTATTTTTAATTTCCTTTGAATAAATTGTTTTCCTTTGTACTGGGGTGTTCTAACTATAATGAGGCTCTATTTTTTTATCTTATTTTATTTAAGATTTCTTTTATTGTTTGACAGACAAACAGACAGACAGATAGAGACAGAGAGAAAGGGGAGGGCCCAGAGCAGTCTCCACAGCTGTACATCATCAGTTTTTTTGACATGGTTTCATTCCACACAAGTGGATGTGGGGCAGCGCAGGGCAGAAATGGGGCTGAAGGTCTCCCACATGGGAATCATGCCCAGGGAAGCATGCCCCAGGCAGGAACTGAACCAGGGGCCTCCCACAAGCAAAGCACGCCCCACTTCAGCATATGGGTCCACATGGGCCTGGGCCAGGACCAGGACCAGGACTTGGACTTGATCCCTGGACTCCGTGGCCACAAAGCAAGTGCTTAACCCACTGAACCATCCTAGAATCCCCCAAGGATCTTTTTTTTAACTTACTATTTTTATTGAAGTATACTTGACATATAACATTATACATTATATAAATACATTGTATATTTATATGTATATAAAATCATTACATTTATACCACTACAGCAAGTCTGATTTGTTACAAAATTTGTTTTTCATTTGATGAAAACTTTTAAGATCTTATCTCTTAGCAACTTTCAAATGTGTAATACAGTATTATTAGCTATAGTTAACATGCTATACATTACATCCCCAGAACTTATTTATTTAATTACTGGAAGTTGGTACTTTTTGACCCCCTTCACCTGTGTTGACCACCTCATACACCCTGTTTCAGGCAACTACTAATCTGTTCTCTGTATCTATGAGAATTGAGTGTTTATTATAGAAGTATTTCAAACACTTTACATTTATCAATTTAGCTAGTCCTCACAACAAATAGATGAAATGAGCAATATCTTCCAGGTGAGAAAACTGAGACACAGAGGCCAACCAACTTGCCAAAGGTTTCACAGATAAGAAATAGTTGTATTTACAATCTGGGTCCAAAGTCCACATGCTCAGTCACTGTCATCCTAGAGGTAAAGTTACTCAGTGTGGTCCACAGAACAGGCACATCAGAATCCCTTGGATAGCTTATTACGAAGTCCGAGTTCCTCCATGCTCTGTCTCACAGGTGGATTCACCTTCCCTTCATCTTCCAAGGCCTCTGGATGTCATATGCCAGTATGTCTCAAACTTAGGGGTCAACAAATTTGCCTTTATAGCTTGTTAAGAACGTGAGTGCTGGATATTAATGTTTTGACAACTTTATAGTTGTAATGGTGGAAAGCTTCCAAAGTTTCCTGTTTTTTTAATATCTTGGGGAAAGAGGTTTATTAGATCTTTCAGGTATACACAATATAGCAAAAATTCAGGTCCATAGGATGAAATAGGGTTGCTAAATGGCTGCACTTATCATCTTCATGGTGAATGGGCTTGCGGCTGTAAAGATTTATTTTTCATGGGGGTAGGGGATGAGGTCAAAAAAAGAATTATCAAGATTTCTAAGTAGGAGAGTTATGCTTAAATGTACGCCTGCTGAAGGGAGATATTCTCAGTCCCTCAACATGGTAGCAAAATCTTAAGGAGAAAGAACATCGAGATACTGTGAACATGTCTGATTGATGGACTCTGAAAAAAACATAACTACTATTGAGTTCTATGGTGACTCCCTCTTATCTCTGCTCTTGGCTTATTAGTCATAAGCTTTTTAAATTTTTTTAGTGGTTACCATATGTACCTTTTACCATAACAGTCTACCTTCAAATAATACCACTTGATGTATAGTGTGAGAAGTTTACAACACATTTCTTCCAGTTCCTTTTCCCATCACTTATGCTATTGTTTTTATGTATTTTACTTGTACATATATTGTAAACTTTATACAATTATTGGCATTTTGCTTTAGAAGTCTATTATCTTTTAGACTGGCTAAATATAAAATTAAAAAGAAGGGGGAGATTTTTATTTTTACCTCTATTTTTACCATTTCTGGTACTCTCTGTTTCTTTGTGTAGGTTCAAGTTTCCATCTGAAATTATGCTCCTTCTGCCTGAAGAATCCCTTTAATATTTCTATAGCACAAGTCAGCTGGTAATTCATTCTCTCAGCTTTTATGTGTCTGAAAAGACTTCATTTTGCTTTCAATTTTGAAAGACGTTTTCAATGAGTATATAATTTCAAGTTGACAGTTTTTCTCTTTCAGTATACTAAAGATGTTATTCCATTATCTTCAAGTTTGTTTAGTTTCTGTAAGATGACAGCTGTACATTTTATCATTGTTCCTCTGCTTATGATGAATCTTACTGTCTTCAAGATTTTCTATGTTTAACTATGTTTCATCTAGATGTGAGTTGTGTTGGTTTATTTTTTATGTGTTCTGTCTCATATTTTTACATTTATCTAGTTATCTGAGCTTCTTAGATCTATAATTTGATATCTTTCATTATGTTGGGAAGTTTTCAGCCATTTCCCTTTCTCTCTCTCTCTCTCTCTCTCAACCCCCATTCCCTCTTTTTCTCCTTCTCTTCCTTCTGGGATTCCAATTATATGGTTATTATACCATTTTATATTTCCCCACAGCTCTTCAGTCTACCTTTAAGGTCTCCTTTTTTTTTCTCCTTGTATTTCAGTTCAGATCATTTCTATTGAGCTGTCTTCAAATTCATTGATTCTGTCTTTAACTCTGTCATGTCTACTGATAAGCTTGCCAAAGAAATCCTTTATGCCTGATATTATTCCTTTTTTATATGTAACACTTCAACTTGACTCTTTCTTATAGGTTTGTGATCCTGATTCATACGAGTATTGATTGCCTTCCCCACCTAAATTATTCTTTGTCTTTATTTTTTGTTTCTAGAACTGTAATTTTTAGTTGGTTTTTGTTTGTTTATTTCTTTGAGTAGAGACCATATATGTGTAAGTATAAATTAGTAGAGGACTTCTACAGACTAAATTCGGATCTAAGTTCTGAAATTTTTTTTTTTTAAATATATTTTTATTTATTTATTTTTATTTTTGACAGAGAGAGAGAGAGATACAGAGACAGAGACAGAGAGAACTGAACTGGGGGAGCTCCCAGTTCAGCACATGGTTCCGCACGGGCCGGGGCCGGGATTCGATCCTCGGACCTCGGCGCTACAAAGTGAGCGCTTAACCCACTGAGCCATCCCGGCTTCCCCTAAGTTCTGAAATTTTATTGATTGTTTATATGATGAAGAATTTTTTGAAATCTCCTTTTTATATCTTTTTAACATCTGATGAGTTATTTTAACTTTCTTAGAAAATTCAAGGAAACACTTTAATCACTAAATGCATCAAGTCTAAAACTCATGCCATTTTTCTTGCTAATATTTTATTGTTAATATCTGGTAGACCTTAATGATTAATATTCTCATATTGCTATATATTCGATCAAGGTAACATAATTCTTTCAAATATGATATTTAAATTAATATTTATTGAATTAATTTTACTTTTCCACTCATTGATGAGAAGAATTTTAGCCTGATCTAAAATTATAGCATTTGGGGGATGCTGGGGTAGCTCAGCAGATTGAGCACTTGCCTTGCAACTGTAACGTTCAGTGGTCGAATCCCGGCCCCGGCCTGTGCAAACCCATATGCTGAACTGTGGCACAACTGTAACTGCTGATGTGGTGGCAAAGTTTTTTCCTCCCATACGGGAGGCCCCCAGATCAATTCCTGCCCCACACAGTCCCACATCCACCAGTGTGGAATGAAACTATGTCACAACTAATGATGTACAACTATGGAGACTGCTTTGGGCCCTCCTCCCTTCTCTCTCTCTCTCTCGCTCGCGCGCACTCTCTCACTCTCTCTCTTTCTCTCTCTCTCCCCCTCTTCTTCTCCCTCTCCCTCCTTCTCTCAAGCAATAAAATATATTTTTAAAACTATGGTATTTTATCAAGATTTCTCAGAAGCAAGCTGCCTGAGTTTGGCATTCCAAATACTCCATTCTGAGTTTCACAAAATTGTGTTCAGATTGTAGCAGTTGGTGGCATTGAGGAGCTGATGATTATTTATCTTTTCTGAATTGTGTTGGTTTGGGGGAAAAGGAGAATTAGGATTGGCTGAAAGAGAACAATAGAATTTTGTACACAAAAAAGCTTGTGAAATGATGTGGGAGAAACTAAAAGACAAGTAGATGACATGTCATTTGTCCCTCTGAATGTGAAGATTCATATACAACTGTTTGATTATATATTTTTATAAACTGTTGACCCCCTATCTCCTAGCATTTGCCACAAGTACATTAGTATGTGTAGGTACTTTATAAATGTTTGACTTCTCCTTATTTGTTTTTGTTCACTGTTTATTCTCATCATCTAAAATAATGCTTGGCATATAGTAAGTACTTAGCAGGTATTTGTTAGATAATTGAATTAAAAAAAACAACTTATATTCATTAGAATCAGATGCCAAATAGAAATACTTAAAAATAGCAAATTGGGGGTTGTTGATGATGAGGGAATGGTATCTATTTGCGGAATAAGAGGTATATGGGAAATCCCTGTACTTTTCACTCAATTTTGCTGTGAACCTGAAACTGCTTAAAAACCAAAATCTATATAAAAAATGGCAAATAATCATGATTTTTACTGTGATAAAGATTAATAACCTTTAGCTACTAAAATAGTGTTGCTTTTAATATGAATACAGCATTCTACTTTTGTTGCAATGTGTGTCTCCTCTATATTATATCGTAATATTTGCTATTGATTATTATTATAATAATAACAAGGAAGTCAATACTTATGGGGGTTATAAGTGAATGCTGTCCCTTAGAGTTATACAGTAAGGTCATCCTGTTTAAGGTCAGAGGTAAATCAGCTGAGCTTATGATGGACTTGTGAAGCTTTGGGGTGGGGGTGGGAATGGGGAGTTACTTCAAATGAGCCCAGTTTCTTCAGCAGATAACTGAAATGTTCTAAAATTAGATCATAATGACAGTTGCATAACTTCGTAAATTTACTAAAAATCATTGAATTGTACACTTAAAGTAGTGAATTATATTGATGTAAATTGTACTTCTGTAAAGCTTCTTTTAGGGATGTCGGGATGTCTCAGTGGGTTGAGCTCTCGCCTTGCAGCCTCAGGGTCCAAGTGAGGATCATATTGTGGCACCGGACCATGCAAACCCATATGCTGAACTGGGGTGAGCCCCAGTTCGGTTCGTGCTGGGGCGAGTTTCCCATGTAGGAGGCCCCCAGCTCGCAGGAGTGTGCCTCCCATGCAGAGGCCCCTGGCCCAGTTCCTACCCTGCACAGACCCGTGCCCACCTGTGGAGTGAAACTATGTTGAAAACTGATGACATACAACTATGGAGACTGCTCTGGGCCCTCTCCCTTCCCTCTCTCTCTGTGTTAAAAACTAAAAAAATAAATCTTTAATAAAGCTGCTTTTAAAAAAAGAACTATAATCAAAGGAGTCTCTTTCATTCCTACCCTCTACCCTGGTCTCTCCCATCTCATGCAAGAAATCATTTTTATTAGTTCTTTGTTTATCTTAGTTTTTCTTTCACAAGCATTATCAAATACATATACATTAAGTAATATTTTAGGTGATTTTAAAATGTTGCCTTAAATACTAGAAAACAGAGAGGTTTAGAAAACCCCCTTTAAACCTTCCAGAGATGCTAAAAATAAAAGGCAATTTGGGGCACAACAAGTCTTATAGTTTATAACATTGGTTTCAGTGTGCCTGCAAACTACTGAAAACATCTGACTTTCATTATCTTGAGTGAGGGGTTCACAAATAAGGGGTAAAAAAGGGGAGAGAGTGGAAATGACAAAACTGTCTTGTGGGAGATCAGAAAGAACAATTAACAATTGGAGGGGAAGGTTTTTCAGAAAAAAGACAGAAAGGGAGGATGGGCAGGAGAGAGAAGAGAAAGAGAGAGAGAGAGAGAGAGAGAGAGAGAGAGAGAGAGAGAGAGAGAGAGAGAGAGATTATATTTAGTAGCATTTTCTGATGTGTGAGTAGTGAATCCGTGAATGTGAAAGAAAGCCTGGTATGTTACAAATGTACCATGCCCTTGAAAAAGGGAGATAGCAGTCTTGCCTTTGACAATTTTCAATATTGGCCACTAGGTGGCGACATAGATCAAAGACAATCCTCTTCTGACAAAGGAAAGTGGCTGTGTGGTCTAAGCACACAATAGCTAAACATACAGTACACTTTCTTTTTTTTTTCTTTTAAAGATATATTTTTATTGTTTTTGACAGAGAGAGAGAGAGATACAGAGACAGAGAGAAGGGGGAGGGCCCAGAACAGTCTCCATAGTTGTACATCATCGGTTTTTCCACATAGTTTCATTCCACAGGTGGGCGCAGGGCTGCACAGGGCAGGAACTGGGCCGGGGTCTCACCCCAGTGAGAACTGAACTGGGGGCACTCCTCAGTTCAGCATATGGGTCCGCACGGGCCAGGGCTGGGATTCGATCCTCGGTCCCCAGCGCTGCAAAGCTAGCGCTTAACCCACTGAGCCATTCCAGCTTCCCCTAGACTTTGTTTTTTAGAGCAATTTTAGATTCTCAGCAAAATTGAGAAGGTACACAGATTTCCCATATAGACTCTGTGTCCCTGCACATGGATAATCTCCCCCATGACCAACATCCTCCACCAGAGTGCTACATTTGTTAAAACTGATTAATATTATACATACTGATACACCATTATTACGTACCCAAAGCCTTCATTTTACGTTAGGTTTCACTCTTGGTGTTGAATATTCTGTGGGTTTGGACAAATATGTATCCATCATTATAGCATACACCGTAGTCTCACTGCCCTAAAAATCTTCTGTGCTCTGAGGATTCATCTCACTCCCACCTCCAACCACTGGTGCTAACAGACTGTCTTTACTGTTTTCACAGTTTCACATTTTTCAGAATGACATATAACTGGAATCATACAGCATGTAGCCTATTCAGATTGGCTTCTTTCACTTGGTAATATGAATTAAGTTTCCTGCATGTCTTCTCATGGCTTGATAGCTCGTACAGTAAGAGTAGGAGAAGCCAGACTGGCTCAGTGGGTCAAGCCCTCCCTTTGCAGCCCCAGGGACTGAGGATCAAATCCCAGCCCCGGCCCGTGTGGACCCATATACTGAATTGGGGTGTGCTTCCTATCCTGGAGGCCCCCAGTTTGGTTTTCACCAACTGCCCTCCCTCCCCAATTTGGCCCCTGGTTCGAGGGGCGTGCCTCCCATGCAGGAGGCTCCCAGCCTAGTTTCCACCTTGTGCAGCCCCCGCCCATGTGTGTGGAATGAAACCATGTTGAAAACTGATGATGTACAACTATGGAGACTGCTCTGGACCCTCCCCCTTCTCTCTGTCTCTCTCTGTCTCTGTCAAAACAATAAATCTTAAAAACATACTATTAAAAGTACACTTTCAAGTCAGGTGTTCATACCTCCGAAAGGGCATGTATGAGGTCTGACAATTAAGGTCACAAACTCATCCTAGAAAAAGTGCTACATACTTCATTGCCGAATATCAGTACAGTCACCTTCAAAGTACTCCCCTTGGTAAGCTATGCACCAATACCAGCGCCTAGTCCATCCTTCAAATCAACTTTGTAACTTTTTCTAGAATGGCCATCAGAGCTGTTATCGTATTATCCATGATGTCCTGGGTGTCATCAAAATGTCTTTCTTTCAATATTTCCTTTATCTTCAGGTAAAGAAAAATGTCATTAGGGTCTAGATCAAGTAAGGAGGGAGTGTGTTCCAATACAGTTCTTTGTTTACTAGCTAAAAAACTCCCTCACAGACAATGCTGTGTGTGTCATGATGCAAGAGCCACAAATTGTTGGCCAAAAAAAAATCAGGTCATTTTCTTTTCTTTTTTTTTTTTTTTAAGATTTATTAAATTGTTTTTGACAGAGAAAGACAGAGAGAAGGGGGAGGGCCCAGAGTAGTCTCCATAGTTTTACGTCATCAGTTTCCGACACGTTTTTGTTCCATTGGGCTCGGGGCCTCCTGCATGTGAGACATATTCCAGTTCATCATATGGGTTCACACGGGCTGGGGCTGGGAATCAATCCTCGGTCCCCGGGGCTGCAAAACAAGTGGTTTACCCGCTGAGCCATCCCAGCTTCCCCTGGTCATTTTCATCTAACTTTTTCATGAAGCCTTTTCAGCACTTCCAAATAGTAAACTTAGTTAACTGTCCAGGTGTTACAAATCCATTATGAACAAACCTGATATAAAAAAAAAAAAAAAGGTGAGCAACATTGTTTTGAGTCTTGATTTGGGTTGATGGGGCTCTTTTGGTCAGGGAGAATTGGCTAACTTCCATAGTGCACTTTGATGCTTTGTTTCAGGGCGTGTTACACCCATATTTCATCACCAGTGATAACATGACCCAAACTACATCTTGCCTCTCCAAAAGGTCTTGACAAACTTCAACTATTTCTTGCTTTTGTTCATTGGTGAGCTTTTTTGGGACCATTTTTGCACACACCTTTCTCATGCCAAGATTTTCAGTGAAGATTTTCCTGTTTCTCTATCAATGTTTACTTGATCTGCTATGCTTCTCATAGTCAGCTGATATTTTGACATACAATTTGATGAATTTTTCCAATGTTTCATTAGTTCTGCTCATTACTGGCTGCCCTGACCTGTCTTCACCAGTGATGTTTTCTTTCCTTTCAGAAAAACATTTAATCCACTTGCACACTACCATTTGTTTTATGACATTATCCTCATAAACTTGGACTAACCTGTCCTTAATTTCATTTTCATTTTTGTCAATTTTAACAAGAAATTTCATGTTTGTTCATTGCTCTAATTCAAGCTTTAACATTCTCCTGACAGCACACAAAAACATGCAACCACAATAATGAACACCACTCAGCCACATGTTCACACAAACACAGCTGTGAGACACTGATATATTAATGCCCAGGTTATGAAACCTTACCAAGTTATTTGTACAGTGCCGGTAATGTAAATGCATGGTGGCAAGTTCTTGAACTTAATTGTCAAACCTTGTATAAACTATAAACTTAAGATATAACCCAGGCAGGTAACCAAAAAGCAAAATTTTCTCAATGGCTAACATTAACTTTTCCTTTAACTAAATCTTTCAGCAAAGGAATTTCCTGACATAAAAACGGGTTTGGTCCCAAGTGAGATAAGGTAAGTCTAGGTCTTCAGACCACACAATCTATTTAAAGTATAACTTTACTGTCAGCACACTGGAACCTAAACATCACATTTTAAAACAGCTCCAGGTGGAATTTTTTAATGTCAACTAGTATTCCAAGAGACTTTCTTCTTGTCTTCTCACCTCAGACAGTGGGAATTTCTTCAGCTTTAAGCGACAGTGGCAACTTATAGTGGTTATCAAGGATAAAAGGTGTGTTGGGCTCTTTTTTTCTTCCCATCTCCTGAAAGTGAGACCACCAGCTCCCATTTTCAATGGTGTTTCCATGAGGATTATAGTCTTCCCAGTGTTCCATACCCCAGAAAATATTTATATGACTCCCAAGACTGACTTGAAGCCTCATAAATTTTGTAATGTTTCTCAACAACTTTTGGTTTGGCTAGGTTTGGTTTTATTGTTAAATATAACAGGAGACCAGAAAGGGGTTTCCAAACAAAGAGAGAGTTGCAAAGTATCAAACTATTCCACAATAAATAATAGCATAATGAGAGTTGTCCCTAATACCGGTATTCATTTAACTTTAAATGAAATTCAGCTTTGATCATTCTCACTGGTCTATAGCCACACTTTAGCTTTGTTCTTAAGAGCCCTGCTCAGCTCCTGTCCTCCAAGAGACTTCTCCATCTTTGCCTCCCATTTCCCCCCTCTCCTTTTATTTAATATGTGCAAGAAAAGCTGTGTGTGTGAGCAGTCTCCATAGTTGTACATCATTAGTTGTGACTCAGCTTCATTCCACACAGTTGGATATGGGGCTGCGCAGGCTGGGAACCAAAGTAGGGCCTCCCGCATGGGAGGTGAGAAACTTCAGCCACAGTTCAGCATGTGGGTTTGCATGGGCTGGGGGCCAGAATTCGATTCCCAGACCTTGTGGTTACAAGCCAAATGCTCATCCTGTTGAGCTATCCTGGCATCCCTCTAAGTACTTTATATAAGTGGAATCATACAATATGTGTCCTTTTGCATCTGACTTATTTCACTTAGCGTGTCTTCAAGTTTCAAATATGTTGTAGCATGTGTCAGAATGTTATTCTTATTTAAAGCTGAAAAGATTTCATTGTGTGTATATACCACATTTTTTTTGTCCATGCATCCTTGGGCGGACATTCATTTTCATATTTTGGCTATTGTGAATAAAGCTATTACAAACACTGGTGTACAAGTATCTGTTTGAGTGCCTGCTAGCAGTTCTTTTGGGTGAGAAGTGGAACTGCTGATTCATATGGTAATTCTATGTTTAATTTTTTTGAGGAATCACCATACTGCTTTCCGCAGTGATTGTACCATTTTACATTCCCACCAGCTATTCACAGGGCTCAAATTCACCTATGTTCTACTTAGCACTTGTTATTTTCTGTTGAAAATACCATATATGTTTATATATTATATGTAATATATTAATATATTTATGTCATCATAATAGGTGTGGGGTGGTATCGTATTGTAGTTTTGATTTGCATTTCCCTAATGATTAGTGATTTTGAGCATTTTTTTATGTGCTAATTTGCCATTTGTATATCTTCTTTAGAGAAATTTCAGTTTAAGGGGTTACTGGGATAGCTCAGAAGGTTGAGTGCTTACCTGTCGGCCAACATGTTCCGGGGATCAATCCTGGGCCCAGTCCATGTAAACCTATATGCCAAACTGAGGTGCAACTGGTAACCCCTGGCTGGAGGCAAAAGTTCTCACCTCCCTTGTGGGAAGCCCCCAGTTTGGTTCCTGCCCCACGCAGCTCCATGGGAATGAAATTATGTCACAAGTAATAATGTACAGCTATGGAGACTGCTCTGGGCCCTCCCCCCTTTTCTGTCTCTTTCTCACCTCTCCAACAATAATATAAATCTTTTTGTAAAAGTCACGTCAAGTTCTTTTTCTATTTTTTAACCACACAATTTGGTTTTAGTTGTTAAGTTATAGAAGTGAGTTCTTTAGATATTAATTCCTTATCAGATATATGAATTGTAAATATTTTCTCCTATTTTTGTGTTGACTTTTTTTTTTTCTCTTGATAATGCCTTTTATCCACAAACTTTTTACTTTTTGTAAAGTCCAGTTTATCTATTTTTCTTTTCTTGCCTCTGCTTTTGGTGTTATATCCAAGAAATTGTGGTCAAAATCAATGCCTTATGTTTTCTAACAGTGTTATACTTTTAGTTCTTATGTTTAGGTGTTTGGTCCATTTTTAGTTAATTTTTTTTAATGAGGTGTAAGGAACAGTTTCAACTTAATGATTTTGTAAATAGTGTGGTAAATAAATTAATTTTGAAAATAGATAAAGTCAGGGAAGCCAGGATGGCTCAGTGGGCTAAGCGCTCACTTTGCAGCCCCAGGGACCGAGGATCGAATCCCGGCCCCAGCCCGTGTGGACCCATATACTGAATTGGGGACTGCCCCTAGTTCAGTTCTCACTGGGGCGAGACCATGGCCCAGTTTCTGCCCTGTGCAGCTCCAAGCCCACCTATGGAATGAAACTATGTGGAAAAACCAATGATGTGCAACTATGAAGACTGTTCTGGGCCCTCCCCTTCCTCTGTCTCTATCTCTGTCAAAAACAATAAAAAGTAAATCTTAAAAAATAGATAAAGCCTTAATTATTATGAATTAGTATGAATAGTTTTACTAAAGGAAAGGGAGAATTGTTTATCTTTTATCAAAATTTGTTTATCTAAATTCTTATTTACAGTTTGGATTTCTGGTCAATTATCCATGCCTTTATAAGAGAGCTAGCTCAATGGCAGGTAAAGAATTAAAATTCTGAACTGTGTAGAATCTCAATAATGAGGTCTGACTAGTACACAGATGAGTGATTTTAGCTTCAGTATCTCTTTCCTGACTTTGGAGAGGCAGACTGACTATAATATTTAAGAGATAAGTATATCCTTTACAAAAGACAGGAAGAAGCCATAAATTAGATGATATCCACTCTCAGTTGAAAATAGACTTAACAATGGCTTAAGATCAACTGAAAACAACCACTAACATCCATAGACAGAACATTTTTCATCCCATTACACAAAAATGTACACAAATTTATCCCCCCAAAAATGTATTTCTGGCTACTAACAAAACTATTTTCAAATACCTAAATGCCTTCACTTTATGAAAAAGTAAAATATTGTTAAAAAAATATGAGCAAAGTAGGAATAAAATTTTTTTTTAAACAACGTGGACCAAAATCTTGTTCTGAGGCCAAGTTAGCAATAAATCTCAAAGCATTTTATTTTCAAACTTCAAATCATTCCTAGGTTTAATGGAAAGCCTACAAAACACATTTAATTTTTTAGAACTTTGGGGAAATAGCAAACAGACAGGTACAAAGAGGCAGTACACTTTTTAAATGTCTTCCCTACATTATTATTAGGCTTTACATCCAATTAAAGAAGAGGAAATTCCCCCC
>PVKE010039676.1:0-14915 GCA_004027555.1 Craseonycteris thonglongyai
ATCAGCCATACTGTGCATTTTTATAACAACTTTTTCATATTTACGAACAAATAGTACAACAACTTATACATTGCAGTTGATAAAAAAATTAAATTGCATTTTAAGTTAGTAAAAATCTATCTTGAAAAAGTGTCGGAAAATCGAATTTTTTAGGTACCGCATGTACGGAATGCTGCTATCAAAAGATGGGTCTGGAAATTTATTTTCTTCATGAGCCTATATCTCGAAAACTTAATAAGTGATTTAAAAAATAAAAAATAGTTTTGAACATATATTTTACTTATCTACCCATACCTCGCTGGAATGCACCTTATACTGAAATAAACATAGTATGCATTTCACACCCCTTCTTCCCCCTTAGACTACGCCTATGACAACAAGTCGATTGCGACACACTTTTAAGATAAAAAGTAGATCTTATATACAGAAAAGTTGGCCACCCCTGCTATGTAGATTGAACTAGTCAATTTATGGGACACATGGGATAAGAATGGTGGTGCAATTTTATTAATTGAATGAATAAAGGAAACCCAGCTAACACTTTAATTTTACCACATCACATTTTTTCTGGGTGTTGGAAAAAATATGCATTGAAGTTAAATGGCCTAAAATAAAGTCTTGCACATATTCTTTTATTATGAAATGAACTCATTTTACATGGATTTGTGTTTCATAAATTCAATTTCTAATTTTTCACGATTTTTTTTTAGTTCCACTGCCATATATCTAGGTATATTTTGGACACTGTTATACTGTAATAATAATAGTTAAACCATGTGGTTGTTTTTTCATCTGGTAAACATGGTGACCATATTATTGCTAAACCATATTGAATAAAGATTTCTAATCTAAAAGGAAGAGAAAGAGGGGACCGAGAGAGGGAGGAAGGAAAGAAAGAGAAAGAGAGAGAGAGAGAGAAATTTAGATGGTCTGGGTCGAGAGGTCTCCTAACAGATTAAAGAAAAATATAGCCATTAATATTTTAGTAAACAAAAAGGTAGTGTAGCTCGTGTGGATTTGTACCCTTCATAATGTTAAATACAGAATCCATTCACTTCACAAAGTCAATTCTAGTATCAGTATTTTTTAAAGCATGTGTATGTACTCTGGACAGAAATTTCTCCCAGTTGGTTTCAGCCTTTCTCAGTTTTAGCACTGAAAATCTCACATCCCTGGAAATTCCTTAATCTAGGACAAACTGGGAATGTTGACATGTGTTGGTGATCTCAAACAAACAAACAAAATACCACACACACAGAAACATTTAACTCTCAGTGTTTCTAAAGTAGGATACATATTAAATTGAGAATCACTTGGTTCAAACAATAAAAACAGGTATACTTTGGCTATAAATATAACAAATAGTTCAAAAATATATATTGACTCAACCTGGTAAAATACAGAAATGCTACTGTTAGGGAAGCTTATAAATTTAATCTTCTTTACTGGAATTGTTCACTTTTTTGCTGTATCGAAGTAGAATCACATTACAAAACTAAGTCAGTTAGCCTTAACCCCTTTAAAATCTTATTTCTTCCTTTTCTTCATTTATTCCATTAGTTAAAAAAAAAACTTTTTGACAAATTCTGACTTCATCATGCACTTTATTATAAAAACAACAGTGATCATATTTTAATACCTGAGCAAAGAATACAATTCCTTCCAATACTTTATTTCCTTTTGAGTATAACTCAATTGTACACACCTTGTGACTAGAGGTGTTATCTACTGCTGGAAGGCCTACTTCTTGATTTGTTACTTTTTATTTACTTCCACTATTACTATAAAAATGATATTTCTATTGTCTGCAATCAAGATTTTCTCCAAATTATATTACTTGGCTCTAACTAGTCTTTAAACAACTCTTATATGAGTAATGTCTAGACCATTTATAACCATTCCTCCAAAAAATGTATTTATCCAATACATAAGTAAAATTATTTTGTTCTTTACCCGTTATGGCAAGATAAATTGTTTCTAAGGAAAAGTTGCATTTTAAATATTCTGAACCTATATGCATTACACACACACACACACACACACACACACATTCTTCTTAATAAAATGAAATTCACAAGAAATGCTTTAAAATGGCATTGATAATAGTCTATACCTTATGTTGGAAAATGTGTTATTACAGAAATCTGTATGTCTAAACATAGTTTGAAATTGCCATCATAGCTATCATTTTAAAAAAGTTCTTGGATACCATATTGATTTTCTATTTGAGTGTAGCAAACTATGATTAGATCATGAAGATCGAAAGATGCTGGAAAACAGAACTACATATTATGATGTATATATGTGTATACATTTTTGGTACAGTATATTGTAACACATATTGCAATTTAGAATAATCATTTTGTTTCCAGTTTTTGTTTAGCAATCTCATAATTTCCTTTGGTGCACAATTATTTGGACTGTTCATTTGTTAATTCAGGGTTGTCCAATCTTGACTTCCCTGAGCCACATTAGAAGAAGAATTGTCTTGGGCCACATATAAAATACACTGACACTAACAATAGCTGATGAGCTAAAAAAAAAAAATAGATTGCAAAAAAAACTCATGAGGTTTTAAGAAAGTTTACAAATTTGTGTTGGGCCACGTTCAAAGCCATCCTGGGCAATATGCAACCAACCCATGGGCTGCACATTCGACAAACTTGTTTATCTATTTAAAAAACAACTGATATTGTATTTGCCATTTTAAAACATTTGTTTGTATCTGTAATAAAGGGGAAATTTTTCATGAAATACAGATTCAGCAAAGTATTTTTTTTTTCCCAAACAGAGACTAGTCTAACGTTTTATAACACTAGTGGAAAATTCTCTGGGTGGCAGGATTCTTGAGTTGCTCCTTTACCTAACATATTCCAATAAAAGTGAAAGTAAGTCAATTTCTTTTACAAAATATGAATCCTGTTATATCTTCTCTCTGGTAATGTTACCTAGGCATTCAGTCTTTGTGACTATGAAAAACTGTTACTACATATGTCATTTTAATTTTTAAGTTCAATCTAAATTTATGATTAGTTGACTCATATAAAAACATGTGCTATTTTAACCTTATTATCAAATACATTAAACTAAAGTGTGAATTTTTCTCTTGACAGATTTAGGGGAAATAGAAATGTGGATTGTCATAGTAAAAAAAGTTAATTCACATTTATTAGCCAAAATATTTCTCATTGCATGATATGTGTCACTGGGAAGTACTAAAAACATTGCATTATATTTAAATACTTTCATAGTATCCAATAAAATTCCATTTAATTTTATTTTAATATTATAAGGGGATTAGAAAATTTTATAAGATAACTTGCAAAGGACAAATACAAATTAATCTCAGAACACTGGAAAATAACCTGGAATGCTATAAAATAAAGGGAACTACAATGGGTAATGACAATCATTGTTGATTTTATAAAGACAATTATAATTTTTTTCCATGAAAGAGCATAAAGAAATATGAAAAAACAAATTAGTATTTAAAGAAGGAATAATTAATACTCTATAGCAGGAAGAAAACCCTTAAGAAAGAGAGCAATCTATACCTTCCCATCTACAACATTGATTGCCAGTTTGGAACAGATAATTTAACTGTGGGCTTATTTTATTTGGGAAAAGCATGTAGGAAAATATAGAGTAAAATTTGTGACTCATAAAAATTATATGAAGATAACATTTATTTTTTGAAATAATATAATTATCACTGAAAATATAAATGTTTACATTATGCTTAAAGTTATATTTCCTGGAAAACATCAAGGGAGCTTGGAATGTGTTACTTTCCACCAAATAGAGGAAAAGTGTAATTAATACGTTGGACTCAGAGTAATTCTTTTTTTTTTTTTAAAGATTTATTTTATTGATTGTTGACAGAGAGAAACAGAGAGAGAGAGACAGAGAGAAGAAGGAGGGCCCAGAGCAGTCTCCATACTTGACATTACCATAGTTTTTCCATATAGATTCACTCCACAGGTGGGCACAGGGCTGCACAGGGCAGGAACTGGGCCGGGAGCCTCTCACATAGGTCCCAGCAAGACCTGAACTGGGGGCACACCCCAGTTCAGCACGTGGGTCCGCATTAGCCAGGGCTGGGATTCGATCCTCGGTCCCGGGCTTTAAAGCGAGCACTTAACCCACTGAGCCATCCCAGCTTTCTCATCAGAGTAATTCTTAAGGAGAGCCAGAAACTGACTGCTACTTTTCTGTTTCCCCAGGTATGAGATGACTTGTATACACTTACTATCAAAAATATGAGTTATCTTTTCTATTCTGTTATCTTGATTATGAAGACTATGCTGATGACTCTATGTTTGCAAGGGGATAATTCCATGTACAATTTACAAAAAAAAATATGTTCCATGATAGTCTTGCTTTAGACTTTAAGGAATATTTGATGAATGAAGGAAACACCAAAAACATCCCATTTAATATCACTTTAAAAAAAAAGTCACAGTAACATCATCCCTATCACCTTCTCCAATAACAAAACAAAAAACAAAAAAACTCCAATCCAATTATAGATAAGAAAGTTACTAGGTTAACTTTAGATTATGTATTTACAAATTGTACAATTATATGAAATTATTGCAGGAATCATTCTATAAAGCTTATTAGATGACATAAATCATATATCATAAATAATAGAGAAAATAAAAACAAATTTATTTACTAATCCACAAGTTTCTTGAGCATAGGATCATGGAACCATTTCTATTTCCCAGAACAGTTTTTGTTGAATAAATAAGCGAATGACTAGAAAATGAAATAACTTGGGGATGCCAGGATAACTCAGGAGGTTGAGTGTTTGCCTTGCAACTGGGAGGTCTGGGACTGAGTCCAGGCTCCCACCCATGCAAACCCATATGATAACCTATGGTGCAGCTGGTTACTGCCAGGATGATGACAGGGGTTCTTGTCTCCCATGTGGGAGGGCCCCAGTGCAGTTCCCAACCATGTGAGGCCCCACATCTACCTGTGTGCAATGAAATCATATCACAACTAATGATGTACAACTATGGAGAGTGCTCTGGGCCTTCCCCTTTCTCTCTCTCTCTCTCTTTCTTTCTTACACACAGATACCCATCCTCTCAAAAAAGAACAATAATAATGAAATAAATTAAAAAAAAAAGAAAAACATGTAACTTGCCTATGAACACTGTTTCAAAAAATAATTTGTAAATTCCTATTGTTTAATACACAAGGTATTTTTGCAAAAAATTAATTAAGTTTAAAAATGGTAGAGAGTTTAGTCCATTCACTAAACTTCACAAAATACCTTAATATAACTCATGTCTGGGTGTGTACTAGTGGTTTTGTAGTACTGATCTATCTATTTTTGTGTTAGTATTATTATATCTTGCCTGTTGCCAAAGAAAATATTAACACCTTTAAAATAATTGACCCACTTGAAATACATCAATTAAGCAATTATTACAATGGGGAAATTAAATCAGAACTGTAATACTTCAGCAACATATTTCTGCCACTTCAGCAAGACCAGGGTTTCCTCTCTGCCTGACCTTTTCACCTGACACATAATGAAAACACAGATTCTCCAAGTGTAAACCACCCATATAGACTCCTGGGTCTTGCAGAATGTGAAACAGAGGGTGAGAATAACACTGTAAGCTAGAGAAGCAAAAAGCTATATAAGCTATGGCCATCTGCCAGTGCAACTTTTTCTCAAAAAAATTCAAATCCCGATTCCAGTTACCCACCTTTTTATTTCTATCTAATTAACTGAGGAATAATTGTGCCTACCATACCTTTCATTTTCAACACCTAATTAAAATGACTGAAGTCTTCTATCTGCTGCACTAAGAATAAAAATGCCATCTCACAACCTTATTAGCCACACATGAAATGCCTACAAAATATTATTAGCTAAACCAATGAATTACCTTAACCACAAATAATTTGAAAAAACAAATTGCCCTCATAAATTCTCCAACCCCTCATTTTTTACCTACATTTCTGACTATAGTAAGAATTTCAAACTAGAAACTAGAAAAGAATAAAGTGTTTTGGGTGGTTTACAAGCAATTTATTTTTCAACATTTATTTTTATTGTTTTTTGACAGAAAGAGGGATGGATAGAGAGAGGCAGAGAGAAGGGGGAGGGCCCAGAGTGGTCTCCATAGTTGACAGCATTAGTTTTCCATGTAGTTTCACTCCACAGGTGGGAGAGGGGCTGCACAGGGCAGGAACTGTGCTGGGAGTCTCTGGCATAGGCCCCGGCAAGAACTGAACTGGGGGTACACCCCAGTTCAGCGTATGGGTCCACTGGGTTGGGGCCAGGATTCGATCCTCGGGCCCCGGGGCGGCAAAGTGAGAACTTAACCCACTGAGCCATCCCAGCTTCCCTACAAGCAATTTATTTTAAAATTTATAGATAGGAAAGTTGGTTTAGACTGATCTTTAAGGTATCTTCAAAATTTATAATTACAATGAAATCCTACAAAATAATAGAATAATTACTAGCCAACTTTCTATTTTGTATAATCTGTAGTCCAAAAGAAAACAAAACTCATAGTAAAAAATGTCAAGCACCTCATAGAAAAGTCCAAGTTAATTTGGGAAAATAATTGTTGATGATGAGGAAAATAAAAACAAATTTATGCTGTTATATTTTTCAGAATTGAAGATATTTTATTAGAATAATCAAAAAAAAGTTATAATTGCACAGCCTTTGCTTAATTAGCTGTTTATATTTTATAAAATTTTTGACTTTATAATCTTGACTATGTTTTCTATAAATAATTGGCTCCAAAATATCTTTAGACCATGACTTACTTGGTGGTATGTTTTGTTTGTTTGTTTGCTTGTAACTCATTTCATGAGTTAAAATTCCTAACATCAGTCATAGTTTTTAGTTTTTAATGCCTTCATCAAAGCTAACACATGATAGAAATAAATTCCTACCACTGGCTTATATATAAGAAAATTTTACTACCTTTTGGATAAGAAGTATATTTTATTCTCATGATTTGGGGAAATTTCTGGATTCTACGTTTGTGATATTCCTCTCTCCTGGAACTTAAAAAAATAGATCTTCATTGTGAAATTAACATAGATGTTTCTTTAAATATTCAAGCAATACCCTATGTCTCTTGAGAACTATTTTGAGAAACACTGTCAATTTACTTGTTAGCTCAGTGTTGCAACAACTTCCTAAAAGTAATAAAGAAATCTTGTGATTTCCCTTTGTTTGGGAGATTTTCCAATTGTGGTTAAGAAACTGTGTTGATGGGTAATGGGTGATGTACTATTTGTAATCTCTCTCAAAGAGATTCAGATTTCAGTCCATGAGGAATTTCAAAAAAATATTATGAACTCTAAGTGAAATCGAGGCAAGCAAGCTACTTCTCTGTGTGTCTTAGTGATTGTCCACTGTCCTGTATACTAAGCCATGGAAAGGGATTGGCTGCAGAAGGCAATTTATTCAGTGAGATACAATGGGGCAAGAGAAAATAGTGTTATCTCCTTCTGGTTATCATGTTCTCTATGAAAGGCCCAAAGCTGATTCCTCACTTAAAAAAAAAACAAAAAACAAAAAACAAAACCTAATCAGAAAAAACTGATTTCTGATTTAATAAAAACCTAATTGTTAAAGTTAAAAAAAAAAATAGTCGCTATAGAATGTAAATAAGCTTTGCTTCCATTTTATTATTATAGTATTTAAGAAATCAAATAAACAGATGATTCATTTTAACTCCTGGCCTATGTGTCAAAATCTTAACCTCTTCTTTGTAATACACATGATTTTATCAAATAATAATATAAACCCAGCCAAGAACCAATAGTCTTAGAAATGCCTCGAGAATACCCAAGACTTGCTTTTTCTTTTTTCAATTCAACCAGTCACTTCACTTCTAAGGCGTATACCAGCTCAGAAATCATATAATGTTCCATTTCAAAAAAAACTTCACTTTTTTACTTCTTTCAAAAGCTCATATCTGTCAAATCTGCTCTTCTCTTTCCTCTTTGGTTTGAACACAGTTATTTATCCATTGAATAATTTTATCATTACACTTCCATCAAACAGGTCCATCAAATCATATCTGAGTCAGTATGTTCTTTCATCCAATTAATTACCTAAGCATTGCTTAATACACAATAACACACACACACCTCCCTCTGCTAATTGGCAACATCACAAAATCATCGTTTCTTAACTCAGATAGAGCCTCTGATCTCTCTGAATTATTTCCATCTGCAGTTTTCACATATATTCACATAAGTTAGTTATGAACATTGCATTTTGTGGAGGAATTGTTGTCCATAAATTCCAGTCTCCAAAACTAAAGCTTACGTATATACAGCTTGATCACTCATAGTCTCTTGTCCTTTAAAGAGTAATCCATGCTCCTATGCTTTAAATTCTTTCTTTGTCAAACCCTAGTAAATTAGTCATCACATCCAATTTACAAAAATCACTAATATCCACTTCAACACCTATTGTTCACTCATCAGCACAATGGCATTTGTCTCCCTTCTCTAGAAACATCCTCTCACCAAGTTTGGCATACTGTTAATTAACATGTGCAGTGGACATTTGCGTACAGCACGTCTGCTGAGCTAAAATTCCAATTTCCTTAAAATTTCACCCATTTGCTTTCATCACGAGTCTGTCTTACACCTCTTTGATGGGCTTTTGAATAACAATTTTTGCCAGTATTCTGTCCTACTATCACTGCTCGTTTCAATCTACGCCTGCTTTTGTGTTACCTTGATTTCTTCTTTGATGATGGTTCATTTGTCATATCCTGTAAGTCTTAAATTATACCTCAAACCTCTTCCTTATCTGATATCAAAATACATGCAGTATGCCAATGAAGAGTTGTCAGTTATCAGGTGCAAAAATGGACTCATCTTACCCCACAAACCAATGATATTTTTGGTACTTTTATTTGTCCAAATCAGTGGCATTTTAGTCCATCAAGTAAATCATTCTGGAACCCTGGGAGTGATTTCTTAATTCTCTCTCTTCCTTTATCCAACAATGCAGTCATCAAGCCCAGACAATTTGATCACTTAGTTTATGAACACATCCCCTCTCTACATATTGAACAGCTTACTCCTCTCCTTAGTAGTAAACAAAGACTCTCATAAACAAACTGGTAGCTTAGAGACTATTTATGACTCAGACATTTTTCTTTACTAGTACATTATTATTCACCATACACAGTGATGGATGATGAATGATTGATAGATGGATGATGAATGATTGATAGATGGATGATGGATGAATAAACAGATGGACAGATAGATGATAGATAAATAAAGAGATAGAAAAATAGGTAGATGATAGATAGAGGTGATAGATAGGTATGGGTGGATAGATGATACATATATATATATATACATATATACATACATGCATACATAGATGATAGACAGATAAAAAAATGATAGTTCCTTAATGTTTCATGTGTGATTGAATCTAGTACAAAATGCTTCTAGTCCCCCAATATCCATCAAGTTCTCCATAATAATAAAATGTTTAGTGACTAGTAGCCATTCAGAATAAAATCAGTTCCACGGTCTTCCTTGTATCTAGGCATGTAAACATAGAGAATTTGATGGCAGTTTGCAGTAGCTTTATCTAAATAAGAACTTTTACTCCAGCACCTTTGTCATTTTCTTTGCTACTTGGACATAGCAAACCAAAACACAAAGGGGTATAACTCAGAGATGGTAGAGAGGTGAGCTACACAGAATCTGGCTCCTTATAATTCTAGTAGAACACAATTGACATTTTAGCCTAGGAGTGCATTTTTCCAAATTAATCTTTGAGTAATAAATAATTTTATTCTTGCTTAAACACTTATTTAAGGATGTCCTGTTATGTGCAGCTGAAACTAATTGTAGTGAATACACCAGATTTTGGGCTATTTTTGAAAGACAGAACAATCTGGCAATTCTCTGTCACACTTCCCCGTAGCAACTGCTGCTGGAGCAGATAGCTTTAGTGACAAAAATTCTGTATTGTTTTCCTCTTTGGGCTTGTTTCTTTAACAATTAATTTTATTTGCATTTGAATATCAAAACCACTGAAACACAAGATACAATCCAATTTCCTTAACATTAAAAGATTGTGATGATTTGGTACCTAATTATCTTGCATCTCCTTTTGAGTGTGTGTCTTTTTTTTTTTTAAAGATTTATTTTAATGATTTTTGACAGAGAGAAACAGAGACAGAGAGAGATAGAGGGCCCAGAGCAGTCTCCATAGTTGACATTAGTTTTCCACATAGTTTCACTCCACAGGTGCGCACAGGGCTGCACAGGGCAGGAACTGGGCCGGAAGCCTCCCACATAGGTCCCGGCAAGAACTGAACTGGGGGCACGCACCAGTTCAGTATGTGGGTCCGCATGGGCTGTGGCCAGGATTTGATCCTCGGTCCCCAGGGCTTCAAAGCAAGTGCTCATCCCAGCTTTCCTGAGTGTGTGTCTTTTATGCTCCCCTAAACAAACTCTTTGCATTTCCCTGTGGACATCAATTTCTTTCTAATCCCAATTTCTTATTTGAGTTTGTTTGTTTGTTTGTTTATGAACTGGTCCCTAGAAAGGCCCTGTATGTTCTTCATTTCTAGCAGCCCATTTGCTATGGAAGACCTGTGACTGTCAGCCTCAGATGTTTTGATTTATGGGAAGCCTTCCCACTTCTCCAGGTTGGTTACAAGCCCCTACTCCATGCTTGCAATTCTCCAAGCATACCTGTTTATTTTAAAAATACATTTTGGGGAATGTATTTTTACAGGATGGCTCAGGGGGTTGAGCGCTCACCTTGCAGCCTTGGGGTCCAGGAATCAAGTCCCGGCCATGGCCCACATGGACCCATATGCTGAACAGGGATGTGCTTCCCATCTCAGTCTGGTTCCCACCAGGGTGAGCCTCTCATGTGGGAAGCCCCCCCCCCTCAGTATGGAGCGTTCTTCCCATGTGGGAAGGCCCTGGCTCATGGGGGGTTGGGGGTACCCTCCATGTGAAAGGCCCCAAGCCCAGTTCCCACACTGCTTAGCCCTGCACCCACCTGTGGAATGAGAGTGTTCTGGGCTCTCCTCCTTCTCTCTCTGTCAAAAATAATAAAATAAAATTTTTTTAATAAAAATAAATTAGTTTCTGCTAAAATATATATTACTCTCACAATATTATATTAATACATAAAACTTGCTTAAGAAATATGTAAGGTGTTATTTTTTAAATGCAGTTCATCAGAACTTGAGAGATCGTGAATCAGTAAGTTTAGGACAGTGCCCGAGATTCTGCACTCGAAGCATGCACCTTTACTGGTTTTCACAGGCAGCCACATGTTGACAGGAAATGTCTTTACGATTTGAGTTGCTTGAGAGTCTGTGCTTTATTTTTGATCATTTTGTACCCAACACCTATCACATTGTCTTGTGCTCAATAAATACTTGTTAACACTAGTGTCTTTCAGCTCTTGGGAGAAGCAGGAATCCTTGCAGGTCATGAGGTCATTTTAGTAAGACACAGCTCTGAGGCATGCTCTTTGTACCATGGCTCAGTCTGGTAAACTATCAGAACAGAAGTTGGTTAGCATTGTTTATACTAAAAAAGAGAAAAAGTGAGTGTTTGGTGCCTTATCTTGTGTTTCTAATTTTTGTACACAGAGCTCTATCAAAACAGTAATACGAATGTGCTTTTTTACTCAAAGATAGTATTTATTTGCTCATAACACAAACTAAATATCTATGAATGTAAATACAGTACTCTCTATGTGTTGGCCACTCAATAATTCTATTGACTGACCATATACACTATTTTCAAAAAAATGTATGTTTCATTTTCGTTTGGCATACCAAATATAAAACCATTATGTTTTTTTCATTATGTAATGGAACATACTCACTAGACAGAATTAAATTGACTAACAAAAGGTAAAAAGCGGTCTTAATACTCCTGATTTTAGATGCCTCATCACCCTAGACATTCTTTTCACTGGTCTAATTCACTAAAACCAGATAAAAAGTTGTTTGTCTCTTCTCATGATCCAAAGGTTTGGGATTATTATAGAATAATTTTAAAATGAAATATAAATCAGTACATATCATTGTTTACTACATGCTTTTAATAAAATAAATTTTTAATATCAATATCAATAAATATATTTTGTGTGTTCATGTAGGAAAGAATTAGTTTTTCTATTCTTAATATGTGGCTAATTTTTAAAAATTTACTAACTATTACTGCAATAATCAGCTTGAGTTACAGAGATATATACCTAGAGGTATAGTATATAATGCTGAGTGAGAACGGAGTTTATCACCCCAAAATATGCCTCTTCAAGATATTGATTATTTAAAGCTGGTTATTTTTAAGAACCAAAAAAGGAAAAATTTATGACTTCCTTCCTTTTTGCCTAAAAGATAAGTTTCTGCTAAAGAATTATAGGATCTGCTCCAGAAAGGAAATTATCATTATAGGTAGCTATCGTATAATGTGAACTAGTGTGTGATAGATAGGAAGGAACCTAGCAAGGCCCCTTTGACCAAAGTTTTCTGTGTCCCATTGTTAAAGATGTACCAGCAAACATTAATTTATCAAACATTTGTTTTTCCATCTCCATGTGAATTGGCCTTCTCTCCTTGGAAACCACTACCCTCCCCTTTCCGTTTAGGTCAAGATGTCATGTGAACTCAACTGCCCAATTTGTCCTTCAGCCTGATCATCTTATGAAACCCCTGTACTATATATATATATATATATATATATATATATATATATATATATATAATTAATTTCTATTTTATTATCCTCTCTTTGTTAATGTCTTATGTCATCTCTATTAGTTGAACTGTCAGAAGAACAAGTGAGGAAAAGGAAAATTTTCTCCTCCCTCACACTGCCATCTGAGGAATAACCATTCTTTAAGCATAAGCAGTAAGCCACGACTATCTCTTGTCTCTCTTACACTTGATTTTCATAAGGCCTCTTTGTAACTTTTTAAATAGTTTTTGTTCATCACTTCATGTCCACATCCTTTCCAGACTCCAATATAGACCTGAGTTCACATACACACTTGAGTGTTCATTTCATCTTAATAGACTTTGAAATTTCCTTTTTAGTGCCAACAATTAGTCAAACTAAGGGTTCCCAGTGCATGTTTTCCAACTAATATTAGGATATAGGGTAATACATTTTAACCCTGGGCACATTTTTAGGGTATCATAGTACATATCTTCAATTTGGCACTGTCTACTTTTAGACAATAATATTTTATTCTTTGGGCTGGTTTTCAATTTGAGCCAGAGAATAGAAATATTAGAACTTGGTTACATCTTTAGAACTTGTTTATCTCTTCACACAAATTAAAGAGTATTATTTCAGTGTTCGCTTAAAAGAATTGTCACTAATTTTAAATTACCCTCAATATGATAGAATATGTAGTGGCATATTCTAAAAAAATCTTCTAAGCTTACAGTTAATTGTAAATAATAGATAAACATGAGAAGGCATAAGAAATATTCTTCAAGCAATTTCATAACTCAGATATATAATACAAAACTAAATCATCCTTAATATAAGTGAGACATAGCTCAAATATACATTTTACTGGCTAAGCTAAATCAATAAAACAAATAACCTTTGCAAATGAGTTGCACTTTCATTAGTACAGAAAAATTCTAGTGGTAAAGTATTTAAGTGATAATATTAGGCTGTTGAAATAATGTGATTCATAATCATCCATAGTCCCATAGAATCAAATATCCCCAATTAAAAAAAAAACAGTCTTCATGCATCTAAATAACATAGATTAATTTATTCTCTTCATAATCAGTAGGATAAGAGTCTTTAGCCTTTCTTAGTTCAAAAGGCCAAAATGACTGTCTTGTGTTATTTTTGCCCATCCCCCAGAACATAAATATGAAAAGGGAAAATGTTTCTCTGCAGCAACACTCATACGGCACAACTAGGTTTGATCAGTTGTACTGCATCACAGAAGTGTAAAGATGTAAGCTGTGTTTACAACACAAAGGCAATCTTGAGATCCGTTATTAGTTTCCTGCCAATGCCTTTTATCTCTAGTGCATGTGTTGGAGAGTTTCTTCATCTTTCTCCAGGGAATAATGAGCAACTAATGGGTATACTTCTCCCTCAAACTTGAATTCTTGTTTATTTTCCCCTAAACATTTATGGATTAGATAGGAGTTCTCTTTCAGTAAGTAAACCCAATTTTGATGTCACTAAATATGGATTAAATAATTTAGCAAAAACAGCAAATTCTTTTTTCCCTGCTTGAATTTGTAAGAAAATCGTGAAGCAGATAGCTTTTATATTAAAAACAAAAAACAAAACACTTGTGCATAGTGTGCATAGAAAACACACCCATCTTATTTTTACTTGCTGATATAAATTCATCAAAATATCTTAAAACCACTAATAAAATAACTAAAATAAAGTAAGATTCCTAGTAGAATCCATAGAAATTTAAGATTTCAACATAATGCTAGCGAAGGTTATACTATGGTTGTTTTTGCTCTAACATTTTGAGATACAACTTTATGTTTTATAGCCCCCAAATGAACTTAAACAATATCAAGCTTATTGATTTACAAAAATAATAGATGTCCTTAAATTTTCTTAATTAATGAAAGCTTTTCTAAACCATAAATGTTGTAACTACTTAAAGATGATAATTAATAATTGTTCTAAGTAAGATTATTGTTGTTTTTATAATACAAAGAAGATTATAAGAACTATGCAATATTACCAAGAGAAGAAAATCAATGTTGAATAACTGATCCTCTTTGTTTTAAAACAATATGGGATGAGATATGATTGAGTTGAATAGAAACTAACAATTCCTGGTAAATATTTGTAATGAAAGTTTACATTACAAAATCATCTATGAAACTCAAGTATTTTTTGCTATCACATTT
>PVKE010039677.1:0-14916 GCA_004027555.1 Craseonycteris thonglongyai
GTGCATAGTTATTTCTATTTTACTTTTTGACAGATAGAGAGAGAGACAGAGACAGAGACAGTTAGAGAACCAAACTGTGGGAACTCCCCAGTTCAGCATGTGGGTCCTGCCTGGGCCGGAGCCGGGATTCGATCCCCGGTCCTCATGGCCTCAAAGCGAGCGCTCAACCCGCTGAGCCGTCCCGGCTTTCCCCTTTTTTCATTGTTTTTGACAGAGAGAAAGAGAGAGAGAGAGAGACAGAGACAGAGACAGATAGAAGGGGGAAGGCCCAGAACAGTCTCCATAGTTGCACATCATTGTTTTTTCCACATAGTTTCATTCCACAGGTGGGCGTGAGGCTGCACAGGGCAGGAACTAGGCCGGGGTCTCACCCCTGTGAGAACCAAACTGGGGGCACTCCCCAGTTCAGCACATGGGTCTGCACGGGCCGGGATCAGGATTCGATCCTTGGTCCCAGGGGCTGCAAAGTGAACGTCTAACCCACTGAGCCATCCCGGCTTCCCCTTTAAACAGTCTTTAAGATTTTGTTCGTTAAAAAATATCTTTGAAGATTCTTCAGGCCAAAATTATTTACAGAAAATCACTTCTCTGGTTGTTGGTCATTCACTTAGAAAAGATTTACTGAACACTTTCAATTAATGAGCTAATTTCAGTTTCCTGAATCACAACAATCTTTCCCATGAAATAAACAAATTTCTGCATATAAATTAGAATTTTATTAAGTAGCGGGTTTAAATGTCAAGTGATTTACAATGGCATTCACCTAGAAATAATCCATAAGTCTTTTCTAGTGAGAAATGAAAACAGAGCCTTAGTAATTTTATATGTAATTTTCATATACTTGTTGTTAGATATTACAGTAGCCTCCCCTTATTTGCAATTTCTCTCTCTGAGGGGATGTAAAGTACATAATAGAGAATCTGGTCAATAATGTTGCAACAACTATGTATACTGCCAGGTATGATCCACTAGACTAATCAGGTGGATCACTGTATAAATTATATAAATGTCTACCTACTATGCTGTACACCTGAAACTAATATAAAATAATATTGAATGTCAATTGTAACTGAAAAAAGATGGCTTAAAAAATGTTGCTTTGTTCCATAGGTTATCTCTGCCAACTCCTATCAGTCTTAGTTTTTCGTAATTAATTATGAACCTATTTGATCCTTCCTACTAAGTTCCAATAAATCATATTCTACTTTATCATAATTTTTTCTCATGATAACTCCATAGTATAAAATCATGCGAAAGTACAATTTTTTCACTTTTTTTCTAACGTGAGTGCTGTGGTTCATGTTGCCAAGCCAACAGCATCAGTGTACTGTGAACAATTTTATAATTAGAGATTCTATTTCTTCACCAAATGTCCAGGCTCATGAAATGAAGGAGTCTTACTTAATGGAGGGTTGATGATTATTTCATTTCTTTAGCTAAAGGAGCAAGGAAATTATTTTGTATTACCATTTTTCCACAATTCTAGATGGCGATATTCTTATTTTCACCGTGTCTTAATTGTTTCTACCTGGAGGTTGCTGGCATGGGAGCCAGGCCCCTACTAGGCTCCATCTCTACCAGCTGTGTGATCACAAATTGCTTACTAACTCACACTATGCCTCACTTTCCTTCCATAAAATGGAGATAAGGGTATGGTTAGATATAAATAAAGTAATACGAGTAAGAATTTCTCATAATTCTGGCCGATGGTAACAGTTCACTTAAAGCTCATTTTACTTGCTATATTTTATTTTAAAGACACATGTTTTCCTAAAAATGCTCACACTTTTTAAATAAATTAGTTTTTGTAAATGTTTTAAGTAGATGTGCACAAAACTATAAACAATATATATGAAGGTTCATAGAACCTTATTTAATATATTGAAAGCTTGAGAAAAAAACAAAATTCTTCTAAATAAAGACATACTCATATATAGCTAATATATGGTACATCAATAGGATTTTAAAGCAACCATGAACCACTGTGACCTCAAATAATAATTTCACTAAATAGGAATATTTTATAATATTTATAAAATACAAATTATATAAATACAGAGGGTATGAAAATGTATAATCATCTTAAGAAAGGAAAACACTGTATTAAAATTTTAATACTCAATACATACTGATAACAAAAGATGAGTACACTCCACGTGTGTCTTCTGCAATTACAAGAGGTGCTCAAAGTGGTTACCATCAGAGTCCGGACACTTTTTTTTTTTTTTTATGATTTATTTTATTATTGTTTTTCAGAGAAGCTCTGTGTGTGTGTGTGTGTGAGAGAGAGAGAGAGAGAGAGAGAGAGAGAGAGAGAGAGATGAGTGGGGAGGGCCCAGGCCAGTCCCCAAAGCTATACATCATTAGTTGTGACAGAGTTTCATTCCACACAGGTGGATGTGGAGCCATGAGGGGTGGGAACCAAACTGGGATCCTCCCCTAAGGGAGGCAACAACCTTCACTGCCAAGCCATCCTGGCAGTTACCAGCTGTGCCTCAGTTCAGCAAATGGATTTGCATGGGCAAGGGCTGGGATTTGATCTCAGGACCTTGTGGTTGCAAGGCAGGTGCTCAACCTGCTGAGTTATCCTGGCATCCCCAACAGTCAGATACTTCTGGTTAAAGCAAACTACTGCTCGATCAACATTGACTGAAGTGTCTACTTGTATCACTTCCCATGCTGCTTCAATTGATCAATGCATCATCAATGCATAATTGTTAGGAGTGTTGGAGGTTCTATTGCATACTCATGCCTTCATTGTTGTTACTTCCACAACATTCTTGAATTTCAAATACCACTTCAAAATGGTCTTGTGCTCCTCAAATTACAACTGTGTCTCCACCATTTTCTTTGACTGACCTGCCTGTCTCATGGTAATGCTAGCATTCATTTGATTAATGGCATCTTTTAAGCAACCATCATACTACACATTGCTACTGTAATTCAATTCAACTTCAAAATCTAATATACAGATAACATCTCTTAAATTATGTACATTTTTTTGGCACCCCAGTACACATCTATTTTAATTCCCATTAAATAAAACATGCATATACATTGAGTATACACCAAAATATTATTTTAATTTTGTTTAAGTGATAGGAATGTGAATGATTTTATTTCTTCCTTATACTTTCTGTATTTTCCAAAATTTCTGCATTGAGCTGTTATTATTTTATAATCAGAATATGTATGTATGTATTTTAAATATATACTTAAATGATTCTATTATCTGATCTAGTATTTCACAGTTGTTTACTATCCCATCTAATTTTTCACTGTTGTATTTCTGATACTTTAATTTCAGAAAATAAAAAAATATATATATAAATTACATCATGTTATATAAGACCAAGAAATTGATATAACACAAAGAAACAATGCTGTAGAAAGGTTAAATACAATAAGACTTAGTGAGAATATATTAATATGGGAACTTCATATGTTATCGAAGAAATCTGGATACAGATTTTTTTTTCTAAAATGTATTTTTAAAAAACTGTGACTAAAGAAAGTGCTACAAGAAAAATGTTGTAGTTCTTAATAGTACTTACTTCTAGAGAATAGGTTTTTCTATTACTCTTTATTTCTCACAGTTTGCACTACAGCATTGTTTACCTTTACAAAAGAAAATAAAGACATGATTAAATAACTATAATTTTAAATAAATATTCTCTTAAGTCCCCCAAAATTGATATTTTCTGATCCTTCCTCAATCATGTGACTGCTATTTTATTTTGCCTAGGAAATGACAACTCTATTGATGTCATTTTGAAATGGTGCATCATGTAATATTTGTGGGGTGGGAGGCTCTCTCTTCCTTAGAGCCTTTACCTGAGAGCTTCCTTCAGAACCTTTTTTGAGTCAGCACCTTCATCTATGACACAAGAGCAGAAATTATGCACGAAATCACCATGACAGTTGTCTCTTTGCATTATATCATCAGTTTCTACTTTGTGTGCTGACACCATATTCCTCACATTTGTTATTGGTGTCTCTCACATGCCAACATTCTCAGACAGAATGGAAATCACTATTATTTACTAAAAAAGACATGCCAACAGCTAAGATACCTTCCAAGAATTTTCATGCAAGATTATTTATTAATATTTTTTAAAGATTTATTTTATTGTTTTTTGACAGAGACAGAGAGAGACAGAGAGAGAAAGGGGAGGGCCCAGAGCAGTCTCCATAATTGTACATCATCAGTTTTTTATGTGGTTTCCTTCTGCACAGGTTGGCGGGGTGGGGGGGGGGGCATGCAAGGCAGGAACCATGTGAGGCCATTCTTCATGGGAGGCATGCCACAGCAAGAACTGAACTGGGAGCCTTCCATTTGAAAAGCACACCCCAGTTCAGCATATGGGTCCACAAAGACTGGGGCAGGGGCTTGATCCTTGGACCCCAGGGCTGCAAGGCAAGTGCTTAACCCATTGAGCCATCCTGGCTTCCCTATTATATATATTTTTAAACCAGTATAGGACTCCTGAGAAGTAAGACCAGGCTGAGTTCTACTTTATGTAATTGGGTTACTTGACTCAAAGTATATACTCCAGAGACTGTCATGGTGACAAAACTTTCCTCATCATGCAGAGAAGAGTCATTGGCAAGTTTATAATAGGAATATACATGGATATATTTAAATTATATGTCTAACTGACTTATCTGACTTTGTAATTTGTAGTTGTTTACAATGACTTAGGCTGAAAGCATATTACTTTAGGTGAATTAGGATATAATGGGAGGGTAGGGAACAAATTCAGAAGAGACAAGAATCACAGAAAAATTTATTTGGGGAAAAAATAACACCTATTTTATTGATTTCCATATTCCCTAATGCCAGCCATGTTTAAGCTAAAGAAATCTTTTTCTAATATTTGATCTGCATTTCCCGAGGCTCTCCTAGCAACACGCATGATTTAGGGTGCTGGCAGTGAAGAGAGGGCCAGACACACACCACCTTATGGTAACGCGCAGTCAAGTGGGGAAAACAATGCCAAGTACCCAGCAAAAGGCCTGGAGCCTGGAGAGAGTGAGAGGAGTGTGTCCAGCTTTGCCTGGGCAAGAGGAAACTAGCAAGCTGGGAGCCTTGGCTTTGTCATAGTGAATTTTACCATTTTCCGTTAAAATCAATAGCATGTATTTTATCCAGTATGATTGCTGACACATTGCAAATAAAATGAATTACTTAAAGATCACTTTCTATGGCTTGATTATGATGAACTTTGTTCCATTGCATCCTTACATACCTTAGGTGCTTTCATCCTCACATCCCATTCTGCTCCTTTGTTTGCATGTGTGTCTCCCTCTTCTAGCTGAAATCTTCCAAAGTTATGATCTAACAACCAAGCTCTGACACATTGTAAATAATTAGGTGAAAAAGTAAAAGATTATTTCACATTTTGAGTCTTATATATATCATTCACATTTTCCAGGGATAGTCAGTAAACAGATACTAAAAATGAACAACTTTATTTTTTGTTGAATTCAATCACCATAAAATAACAGCACTAACATAATTTTATTATGACTGAATTTGTGGGATGATGAAGCAGGCAAAAGTGTTAGTTAAGTCCAAAATACTAAGCCAGAGACTGCCTAAGGAAACCAGAGTAAGGGAGGCTATCAGAATGAAGAAAGGTCTTATACAAATGTATAGAGAAGTCTACGTTCCCAAGGTGCTCTGGTTCTCATCCAGAAAACCTCTGCAGCTAGCCATCTTACTGTGACCCCCATGGAGTTGGGTTATGTGCTTTTTCTCTTTGGAGAAGAGAGGAACATGCATGTTCATTTTCTACTACCAGAGCTGAGAGGTAGAAACAAATGCCACACCCAATTATATATTAATATGGTGTCCAAAATATTCAAACAGCAGGTGAATAAAATGTCACATTATCAACAAACTATAGAATTTGTGGGCACTCCTACAGCAAGTGGAATATTGTTTCTTTCCAGATGATTTTAATTCATCTTAAATTGGTTTAGCAGCATAAATGTGTAGGAAGAGAAGGGAAAAAATAAAAAAAGACCCTTGGTGGTAAAGGTGGGGAGGGGGCAGGAGGGGGAAGTGGACTTCAGACCTAATTTCAGAAAGTCATTAGCCATGCCTCACTTTGTAATTGGCCTGAGTTCCAGAGAGCCATCAGTATCTGCCTTTCTGGATCAATGTGCAATTTTGTGAGGCTGTGACAGCCTGGTGCTGAGTGGGTTGTAGGTGAAGTACACCTGCCCTGTCTTATGAAAGGCAAAGGACTGGCAAGAAAAATTCATCTGACATTGTGAGCAGCTAAATTAATCAAGAACAACCAATTTTTTCGGCTAGACAGAACTGAACTTCTGTAGCTATTTTTTAACACCTTCTAGGAACCTCTTGCATTTTTCCCACATCCTACTTATAATACAGCACATAAATACAAACTCAAAAGTAGATTTATAACAAAACTGAACATGCCCCTCCCCTTTGGAAACCTTGCCCATGTACCATTTGTATAATACCAGGATACAATCAGCTTCCATACTTGTGCATTGCTCATTTGATCACAGAAAATAAAAAGGTAGCTTAATGTTATTGTAAGACTGGTTAGTGAGAGAAGGGCTGCTTAAGGAAGCAGAAAGGTTACTCAAGATGACATAAATGTCATATCTGGAAATCTTATACTGAAAAAGTTAACTCAGTAACATATGCTTTAAAAATCCAGAAAATTTAAATGATGCCATGAGAAAATAATTAGTACACAATTGCTAAAAACTATACTTTTTAAAAGAACACAAAGGTGGAGGCAATAACATTTTTACTTTCTACATAAGTTTTAGGATATAAATTATTTTATGAAGACATAGTATAGTGGTTAAGAAAATGAATTTGTGGGATGCTGGGATAGCCCAGAGGGTTGAACACTTTCCTTGCAGCCCCAGGGTCTGAGGATTGAATCCCATCCCTGGCCTGTTCAGACCCGTATGCTGAACTGGAGTGTGCCCCCAGTTCGATTCTTACCTGGGCAAGCTTCCTATGTGAGAGGTCCCTGGTTCAGCTACCGCCCTGGGCATGCTTCCCATGTGGGGGGCCACCAGCTCCCAGGAACCAGCTTCCCATGGGGGAGGCCCCCAGATTCCAGGGGCCAGATTCCCATGGGGGAGGCCCCCAGCTCACAGGGGAATGCCTCCCATGGGGGAGGCCCCAGCCAGTTCCTGCCCTGCACAGCCCATACCCACCTGTGGAATGAAACTAGGTATATAGAAAAACTGGTGATGTACAACTATGGAGACTCTAAATCCTCCCCCTTCTCTCTCTCTCTCTCTCTCTCTCTCTCTCTCTCTCTCTCTGCCTGTCTCTCTCTCTGCCAAAACCAATTTTAAAAAATGAATTTGGGTATCAGACTGACTCAGTTTCAAGTCCTAGTTCCAGCTCATTATTGTTCCATTCCTAAGCAACTATGAAACTTTTTAAGAATCTCATGTCTTCATGTGTAAAATGGGAAAATGATATAAATGAATGAATGCTATAAATAAGTAAATAAATAAATGTTTGATATAACTCATAGGATGATTATGAGGAACAAATGAGAATACACCATGAAGTACATAGTTTATACTAAGCATGTAATATATTAACCATTGGTCCTGTTTATACCAGGAGTGTAATAAATTGCTCAAAATTCTATATTATTTCTCAAACCCACTTGACTGGAAGATTTGTACTCTTTTCACTATACCACAGTTGTACTGCATAATATTTAAATTAAAAAGCTGTAAATGCTGGTTTGATATACATTGTTGTCTATGTACAGAAATTTTGATTATATAAACCTAGTAATGTCTTGTTTTACCAAGAGGAAGTAGGTTTGCCAAAGGTGGAATGGAGGTGAGAAGGAAGGAATAAAGGAAGATGGCAGGCATGTAGGTACAATTAAGAAATAAATTATTGGAGATGCCAGGATAGCTCAGAGGTTGAACACTTGCCTTGCAACCATGAGCTCCAGGGTTTGATTCCCTGCCCCCGCCCATGCAACCCCGTATGCTGAACTGTGGCATAACTGTTAACCACTGGGATGGCTTGATAATGAAGGTTCTCACCTACCCTTCGGATTGCCTACAGTTTAGTTCCTGCCCCCTGCAGCCCCACATTCACCTGTGTGGAATGAAACCACATCACAATTAATGATGTACAACTATGGAGACTGCTCTGGTTCTCCCTCCTTTTCTTTCTCTTTCCTCTCAAACAATAAATAAATAAATAAATTAATTAATTAATTAATTAATAATTATAACAACCAGGGACCTTCTTCTTACTTAAATTGTTTCAAGGCTCTTCTCAACATACCTGCATCTAAAGATCATCTTCATGCAACCATTTTTGCCTCAAACTGCAGCCACGCCCTTGTTTTATTGTCAAACTAGACTTCAGACATTGCCCCTCCCTCCCAACCTCTTCAACAATTTTTCTTTTACTTGAAAATTTTCCCTTCAGCTAATATTTAGCTCAACAAATGAATCACACCCATTTCTAATGGGCATGAGCAGATGGATGCCCCACACCTTGAGGTAGAGTATTTTTGTCTATTGACTTACTTGATCCTTTTGTATTTTATTTATTTGTTGTTGTTTTTTCCTGAAAGAATCAAGAAACATATGACCTCACTTATAGGTGGATTACACTTTAATTTTTTAAAGATTTATTTTTATTGTTTTTGACAGAGAGAGACAGACAGAAGAGGGAGGACCCAGAGCAGTCTCCATAGTTGTATGTCATCAGTTTTTGACATAGTTTCACTCCACAAGTGGACGAGGGTCTGTGCAGGGCAGGAAGTTGGTAGGGGGCCTCCTGCATGGGAAGTAGCCCCCGCCCCCTGTGAACTGGGGGCCTCCCACATAGGAAGCCACCCTGGCAAAAATCAAACTGGGGCACACCCCAGTTCAGTATATGGGTCCACACAGGCTGGGTCCAGGATATGTTCCTAGGTCCCCCGGGCTGTAAGACGAGCACTCAACCTGCTGAGCCATCCCAGCATCCCCCATTTTATCCTTTATATGTGCCTTTTCCCCAACCCCCATGGCCCAGAAAGAAGGCAATGTCCATGTATTATTCTTCTCCAGCACACAATACTATATAAATTAATACTTACTGACTTCTAAAACATTAATCCATGCTTGTGTGTGTGTGTGTGTGTGTGTGTGTGTGTGTGTGTATGATGTATTCAAAGTACATGCCATGGTTTCTTTTGTTGTTGTTGTTGTTGAATTTAATGGGGTGACATTAATTGGTAACAATTAGATAGTATCATTAAGATAGCTTGGTCCATTCATCAATTTAGATACAAAAAGACAGTATAAGAGACAGAAAGATATGCATGGTGAAGCATTGCCTAGAAAAAATTTAGCAGAATAAGTACAGTAGTCTCCCTTTATCTCAGGGGAATATGATCCAAGACCTCCAAATATGTTCTAAGGCCTTTGTGGATGTCTAAAACCAGAGATAGTATTGAACTATGTCTATACCGATTTGTATTTTTTCCTATACACACATATACTTCATGGTTTCTCTTTGGCATATCCAAATTGCCAGCATCACTACTCTTGTACTTTGGAGCCATTATTAAGAAAAGTAGTGGTTGAACACAAGTACTGTGATACCATGAGAGTAAGTGCCAAATGGTAAGGGAGTGCCTATAGTGTGGATACACTGGACAGAAGGATGATTCATGTCCCAGGCAAGACAGAGCAGGACAATGCAAAATTTCATCATGCTTCTTAGAATGATGCATAATTTAAAACTTATAAATTGTTTACTTCTGGAATTTTCTATTTAATATTTTTGGACTATGGTTGACTGTGGGTAACAAACTGAGGAAAGGTAACTTGAGGATAAGGTAGGGACTATTATTGAGTTAGTGATCTGGTATTTTATTCGTGGAGGCCCAGCTGGCTACAGCCCACATGAACCTGCTTTCTGTACCTGAGTGGCACTGCAAGTGAAACCCGTTTTTATCCGAATTTCAAGTTACATCACATACTTGAAATTGATTCATCTAGGCTATATTGTAGACTGAGAAATAGATTGCAAGTTTCTGCCTGAGAAAACCAGCTTGAAAATCACATAAGGCTTGTCACTCCGGGAGGCTTGGCTATATGAGAACAGTGTGATGTGGACGTTTGGAAAATACCCGTACAAAACCAAACCGTTGCCACGATTATTAAGGCATCACTTTGATGAGCCAAGAACTTTCAGTTTTCCTCATAGGGGAGAATGTCTTGTGTAGTCTGAGGTGGAGAGAGGGCACAGCTTTTTATTTCAAGAAGAAAGAATTTCAACTTGAAGAAAATAATTGCAGCTAAGTTTTGTCATACACTGTGGGGGAAGTGGGTGCAAACATGATGTTTTATAAATGTTGAAATTAAATGCAGTTTGCTTTTGGCAGGTGCCTTCTGATCATCTAATTATCATAATGTCAGCTGGGCTTGAGAATCTTTTTTTTTTATATAAATCTTTTTCAGTTGTGAAAGTTTCTTTGTTACCCATATACAGGCAGAACATTTTTTCTTCTTTCAACATTATCTCCTGTATTAAAAAAAAATTTTTTTTTACATTCTGTATTCTAAATGGTAGTTTTTAGTTGTCTAGAAAGAATGTACAGAGTGCAGCAGAATAAAGAAAGAAATTCTTGGTAAATTTGTAAAAATCAGTTCATTAAAGATGCTGTGGAATCAGTGATCTCAGGCCCTGAAGAGCACATTATCTCCAGTCCTTCTCATGAAGAAGCAATTCTGTTTCCTAAATGATGAGCCTTAAATCACATTGCCTTCTCAGCCTTAATTTTCCTACTTAAAAATGGGAGTAATTAGCATGGGAGATTCTGTAAGGAGTTAAGTAAATTAAGTCCAAATATAAGAAGAAAATACAGGAAAAAATATAATAAATGGTATAGTTGCAAATACTTTAGAAACTCAAATAAATACAAAATAAATAATAGTTCTAACAGTTGGATACATTTTATTCATTGAAATAAACAGTTTATAAACCACTAGAAAGCAGGCTAGTATAATCATTTAATGACAATTTTCTGCCATTGGTAACTTGCCAAATTCTACTTTCCTGGTCAGTTCTTCCCACATATTGTATCTGTAAGCATAGTCAGGCTTTTGCCAGCTAGTAAGGTTAATGATTATAAAATCATTATTCAGGATTATTTTTTTTCTTTACCTTCAATTTCAACCTATGTTCACAGCACAAATCTATCACACTTCTGTCTCTAACTTGATCAGAATTGCGTAACTATACTTGAGTTCTATTGAGATCCAAGATTCTGGCTACATATTCATAGGTCAGAAGCAATCAAAAAATTAAGAATGTAATATCAGATCAGGAATGTTTAGACAGAGCCCTGTGATTAAGCAAGGAATACAGGTGACAAGCACAACTGAACACTCTTAAGAAATTGCAATAAACTGAGGGATGATTAACATTTCCAAAGCATACTACACACATAAGGAAAATACAGTAATCATTTTTTGGATAATCAATTTCTTGTAGTAATACTTGCAGTGTTGGTATTGTTTATATTTGCATACTTTATACTATTCTAAGTGCTTTACAACCTATTATCCCACAACCACGTTTAGTTTTACCCAGTTCATCCTGATTTGCAAATATTAAGCTTGGAAACTGTGGCAGAAAACAACTCCAGACTCATATTGGCTTGTACATTGTGAGTATCTACTAAATGTTGAACATTTTTATTCCTTTTGCCATCTAATATTATAATCTACAGGGATGTGATATTTATACACAGCATGAGTTGAGGCTCTGGGACATGGCCAGTCTCACAAGATCATTAATGGAGTTAGGATTGGAACCTTATTCTTCTCTTGTCTGGCACGGGTGCTGGCCACACACATCCTGATTCATTCTATGGACAGACCTTTCCTGTGAAGAGAAAGAGGGGAATGAAACAAGCTATTGGACAAAAAGCAGAGATGTGCTGAAGAGAGAGACACTAAAATTGCCACGTTGTGATGTATTTCATCTTGTAAAAGTTAATGAATACTTTAACAGATTGTCCCATGAATCCCAATAGTTCCCAAATTCTCACATGCTGACTAGAACAGGTGCAGTCTCTTCATGAGAACAGGTCAGATGAAGACAATCAGATGACTGAAAGTGTGGAAGCAAAAAGTACTTAAAAACAGTCTCTGGAAATCTATTATCATTAAAATTCACCTCTATAAGTTTGAAGTCCACAGCAACTAATTTTATAATTGAGAACAAAAATAATATCCAAGGAATTTTCCACAACCTTAACAGTACGTTCTGCCAAACCACTGATACCTGCTACACATGAAATCGTTTATTTTAGGAATATTACACATGCACCCCCCCCACCACCACCACACACACACATACCATAAGAGCATGACAAGGTTGTGAGTCATGATGGTGATGGGGGTTGGATGAGGCAGATATAGTGAGAATTGGAAGAGAGCAGAGCCCAGAACTCCGTGGATTCTGAATGTTTCAGTATATACAATGAAGTGCTAAAACTATCCCAGAGCAATGAATACCAACCAGCACTGGTGTTTTCCTTTCTGATCTCTGACTTGAAAACCAATACAAGATGTGCATCTCTTGATGCACAATCCAGACGCAATCCAGACATACTGAGCTGGGGATCTTTTGCAAGAATGAATCTTTTGGGTAAATAATGAGAGCTATAAAGTTTGCATTCAATGTGGATATATGAGGGCTGTATGGAAAGTGTTCAGCTGTGTAATATGAAAAATAGAGGCATTTATGGCTGATTTCTTTTCTGGACAGCCCTCATATGTGATGAACATGTTTTGAATGTAGCCAGATTTTTAAATCATAACTGACAGAATGTTAAGAATATATAATAATGGTATGTTCAGACTCCACTTTATTTCTGCCACTGAGGCTTAGTATAACTGTTGGTAATTTTGCTCTATTTCTTCCTGTTGTCCATGTATGTATGTATGTATGTATGTGTTTATTTGTATCTGAATGAGTAGAATGGCAATGCTATATAAATAAACAGCATGAAAGGGAGTCTAGAAATTTTCTAGTGTATATTAATAAATAATAGTATATATTAATATATATATAATAAATTAGTTGCACAAGACATTTCTAAGGGAGATTTTATGGTTACATATACCGGAGGAAACATGCCAGTTCAGAGTTCTTAGAAATTCATGTCATACATTGGTGGATTAAAGACAGAAATTTCGCAACAAAGATAGCTGTTTAATTCTACTTGATTTTTTTTCTTCCAAATTTATACTTATTGACCCTAACTTTGATGTTAATAATAAACCTCAAGGAACTAATGTTCCCCAAATCACTCTTAGGAAGAAAGATGTTTTATTCTAACACTTTATTCACTGCAAGAATAACATGTTAGTATTAACCATACATACTGAGAAATATGTGTTTTAGGTCCTGTCAATTCTAAGCCATAATTAAGAAAGTACTATGTGCCCAGCATTCTTTTATGGGTCAGCTTCAACTCCTTTAATGGATACTTTTAGAAGATTTCATTGTTAATTTATTATCAAGAGACTTACTACAATATATTATTTAAGAAATTTATGAGATCCTAGGCTGAGACTAGCTGCCTTAGAAGGAATGCTCTCTGAACAATGCCTGAGTGTTCTGGTGGAGAAAAACACACACTTACATTGAGTGATCATAGGACATTTTTAAATTTAATTTAACTTTTTTTTTTTTTGCCCTGAACATCAGATTTTTGTTTAGGCCTCCAAGAGATTGTTAACCTTTCATGATAACTTTATTCACGTATTAGCATTAATCAGTGAAGTATATTTATTTTAATAACAACTAAGCTGCCTTTTAAAATTATTTTAAAACTTCTATGATATATATGTCACATGGCACTAATGAACCACAAATCTTTATTCATGCAAAATTGTACCCCAAAAGAATCTTCTTATCTTACTTTTGCATAATTGACTTTTCTAATTTAATGAGGCACTGTAGAAAATATTCCTGTGAAATTTCAACTTCTATCTTTCAATCCTTCCTTTCAGACTCTGTGTTTCTGAGAATATATTTTTTTTATTGTTAAATTTAATGGGGTGACATTGGTTGGTAACAATTACAGAGTTTCCAGGTGTACAACTCCACATCACATCACCCATGCATCGCATTATGTGCCCACCACCCAGAATCAGCTCCCCCTCCACCACCATATATCCTGTGCCCACTCCCACCTCCCTCCCCCCACAACTCTCCCTCCCCCCACCTTCCCCCTCTCCAGGTAACCACCAAACTATTGAGTGTGTCCATAATGCTGGTGGCCTCTCCCTCCTCCCCTCCCTCTCTCCTTCCCCCCTCCTCCCCTTCCCTCAGGCAATCACCAAGTTATTGGGTGTGTCCATAGGTCTCTATGTCTTTGTTACTTTCAGTTTTATATTCCACCTATAAGTGAGGTCATATGTTTCCTGATTCTTTCAGTTGGACTTATTTTGCTTAATAAGATGGTCTCTAGGTCCATCCACATTGTCACGAATGACTGTATTTCATTATTTCTTATCGCTGAGTAGTATTCCATTGTGTAAATGTACCACATCTTTTTTATCCAGTCATCTATCGAAGGGCATTTTGGTTGTTTCCATGTTCTAGCCACTGTGAACAGTGCTGCGATGAACATGTGGGTACAAACATCTTTAAAGATTAAAGTTTTCAGGTTTTTTGGGTAGATGCCCAGTAGAGGGATGGCTGGGTCATATGGCAATTCCATTCATAATTTTTTGAGGAATCTCCATACAGCCTTCCATAGTGGTTGTACCAGTTTACATTCCCACCAGCAGTGTATGAGGGTTCCTTTTTGTCCACAGCCTCTCCAGCACTTGTTATCCCTTGTCTTGTTGATTATAGCCATTCTA